>JAEQBH010003815.1:0-167525 GCA_016808115.1 Tetrastigma voinierianum
TTCATTGTCGATAATCAATGCCTGGTCAGAGGTCTTGTCCCCTTCTTCTTAGCAAATAAGCAAGGCGCCCATGGTAGTACCGATCCACAATAGACCCCCTTGTCCAATAAACTCATGGCTGGACTGGTTCCTGGCTATTTGATTGCCATCATCAAGTCTGTAGAGATGGGTGAAATGCAGGTGTAACTTCGATCTGGGAAGTCTACCCTCTGTGAGCCAATCAGGAGTAGCTCATATGGAAAAACATCATACTTTCACAGAGTGAATCTGCAGTCTGGTCTCACATAGTCACAAAGTGGGCTCGCTAGCCAGCCCGCTAGCTAATCACGACACCAGGACTGCGTATCTCCATGGGTGAAATATCATGCTTGTGGCCCGAAATGCCCCAGTGCAGTCGCCTGCGTGTAGGCGTCGCCCTCTCGCGCTCTGTCGATACTTGATCCTTTAAGTTTGCTCGGCTGATTTATCCTTAGGATGACATCGAACTTCGACATCTGCATGATCTGGGTCCTTTGTGAGTAGGAGAGTCCACGAGATCTCTAACTCATGACCTCGAACATCATCCTTATTCTGCGCCCCCAATCACTGAGGAGACTCACGTGCTAGGCTCATCTAAGGTCTCGACCTCTAAGCTGACTCTTTCTCATGGGTGGAGGTTGTCGACCATTGAATCCATATCATGGCGAGAAGTCTCTCCCAATCGGCCCGAATGGACAACTTCAGCCCGTTCTCTAATCTCTGGCATGACGTCATAAGCGTAATCATCAAACAGATAGTACTAGCTGTGGAACTTTGATCACATGATCCATCATGATCATCGCCCCCACAGCGACTCACCAAGACTCACGACTTTATGAATCTCCCAGACTCCATTTTATGACGACTCTTGAAATTCTGCACCATGTCGCTCGCCTGCCGGTCTCCTGAGGTCCTTGCCATTCCCACTATATTGGGCCTCACCACCCTCACAGTTGAACATGAAATAGTGGGAGCTCAGATAGCGTTAGAGGTAAATCTCCATAGCCTCAGCACTTCCCCAATCTGCATAAACCATTAGTGCGCACTTCATTGGATCCTCCCATGAATGTCGGAGGATGATGCACCCTAAACCTACGGATTCACCCAGGATGCTCTTGTCTATGTATCTGAAGCCTAAATGGTAAGATTGGTGTCAAACCTCTGAGCCTCATCAAGAAGTGCATTGCTTGAGCTTGGGTATTAAATTTTGTTGAGTGCCGTTGTGGACGTCTCTAATTACCAGTCTCTGGCGTTCGCGTCGGCGTGGCGGTTCAAGATCGCCGTCGGGTATCTCCGTGTAAACGCGTGGCCGGGACGCTCGTCTTGCGCGTAAATCGTTGTCATACCGACGTCTTTTTCGTTAGTCACGGTAATCGTTATTAATATTGTTCGGCCGAATTGTTTTGAAGTCCGTTTGCCGAAAGGTATATTTTTAAAGTGCGTCTAAATTGTTGATTTTCGTTAATTCGTTGATTAATCGAAATTGAGAAAGTGTGATCGATCGTTCATGAACCGGGTTCTTGTTAATATCAAAATCAGACTCGAACGATCTTGGATCGACGGGACCGAACGAATGGTGCCGGTGCCGACCACCGTTTGAGATCGCGCGGCATCGCGAATCTGTGCTTTGATGCGCGGGGCGATGTACGTAATGTGTTTGCCGTCGTAACTCCTCACGCGCGTATTGTCGCTCATGCCGCGCGCCGCTCTTTGCCTTTGACCGTTTCCGCCTAAACGCCGTCTTAATGAATTGACTATCGCAAATCTGGTTGTTATTGTTGTCTGCTCAGCCGGCGACCGATCGCGGCCGCCTCGTCGAATCCGCATCGGTCTTCATTTGATCAAACCAACCGGGTTGCAGCGATAAATACGCTATTGCGTCGATTATGTTACGACCAAATCGACCGCTACCGTTGCTTTGCAAGGTTGCAATAATCGGTCAAATTATTGACGCAATACGCGCTCCGCGCCCGCCGCCAGGCCACTATGTTGCAATACAATTCGCGCCCGCTAGAGTTCACGATCTGTCTGATTTTCCGACCTATTGCAACCTAAGTTGCAATTCAAATCATATCTTGCAATACAATTACTAGCCATTTAGCTAAATCTGCCATTGATACTCTCATGCGATACAAATATTTTCTCACAATATCATTTGACGATAGCGCAGTTCTGCACAAATTTTTTTTTTTCATTATTCATTTTCCCTTATTTCAGCCTCACGGAAAAGTGCGAAAAAAAATATTTATACATATTTTTTTTTTCATTTTCTTTAACACTCAAATAAATTTACAAAAATTTATTTTCTTCATTTTTCTTCAGTTTTACACCATATAAAACCTTAGAAAATTATTTTCTTTTTCCAGTTTCACACTAAAAAATTTCTCCACCTTTCATTCATCATTTTTCATTTCTCCAAACTCTTTGGAAGACCTTAAATATATATATATATATATATATATATATATATATTCTTTAGTCTGGAAAGCCAATTAAAATTTCCTCAAATCCTATATTAACACTAACCCTAGTGTTCCACCTCAAGTACTTAAAATTTGATTTCATTTCCAATAAACCAAATAAATTTCTAAAAATTTATTTCTTTTATTTATCCTTCAGGTTACACCTTTGTAAACTTCAAAAATTGTTTTCCAACACCTATGTGCTAATCACTTAAGCACACAAACATTTCACAACACACATACAACACGACATACACACCATCATACAATAATTCATCAAATCACACAAAACATACCAACCACATTGCATACGTGTCCTAGGTACATCCGTGATTTCCTGGGTAATCTCATACTAAACACAACATGCAGACCTTTAGTGAGTGATGTTCTTCCCTTTCGATTATGGCCTGGCCCAAAATCCTCAATCTCTGGGTTTCCATATACCTACTCCATGACACCTAGTGGTGATGGATACCAAACCCGAGCTCCACTAGGTATTACCGATATGCCTAAGTTCGATCTGGTGGCGTAGCCCCGAACTTCGGGGGTCAGATTGACTACAGTCGACCGCGGAACCGAAGTGGTGTCGGGTTGCAGCGCCATGAATCGGCGAGTCGCTGTACGGGAGCTCTACCCCGGAAATACAATACCTACATGAAACCTATCCCCAGCGGTCGATATAATCACAACATGAGTAAAAGCGACCGTGTTTAATCGTTTCAAAAGAGTTAATACATTTTACTCTTATACAACACATATATTAAACTTAACGAGTTCTAATACATGCACTTACATCATCAAAGCACAACCGGCTTTCTTCTAATCTCGAGTCTCTGGGCGAGCGTCCTCTGCCCTGAAACACATGCTGTAAAATAGCATGTCCCTCGTGAGGTGAGCTAATGCTCAGTGAGTGGATCGCCTAAGTGGGCTGCTCTCCCACCTAAGTGCGGTGCAATGTTCCAATAATATAAGCACATTCAGCAAATGCATGATCTGCGGATAATACTGCATGGCCGACTACGTATCAGGAGTCCTCAGGCTCCACTCACACTTACTAAGCCTCGTGTAAGAGAAAACTGAACAAACAAAGTTATTTGTTTATATTTGTGGTCTACCCTCCCGATCTAAGTAGTGAGACTGTCTCCGATGTTATATTTAGTGGACTACCCTCGAGATATATATCAGGTGGGCCGTCTCCAGGCGATTGATATTTTATATGTGGACCCTGGGTGTATATCAATTGAAAAGTCTCAGTGTATATCCCAATTGGGCCGTCTCGACGATTGATATTTTTAGTATGGACTACCTTCTGATAATTATTATTTTTTTAGACAACCCTCAGAGATATTTGTTCCTGCTAGTCTACCCTCAGAAAGCAGTTCTCTTGAGAAACATACCTGTGCACTCCTCCTATCTCTGCAGGGTGCCTTGGTCGTATGAAATGCATTGTGATGCCATTTCATACTCATATAACACATCGGAATATATCACATATATTCATAAATTTAAATCACTGATATGTCATGCAAAATTAAATCAATTCATACATAAAAATTAAACTACTTGGGCTAATGATCAAACACGAGCAATTCAATTTGAATCACTCGATCAAACACATTTTCACACAAAAATAGATTTTCGTGTCACCATTCCTAAGGCAGTAAAACCTAGGTTCTGGCTCCGACCTCGTAATTCATTGGTTCGCACTTTGCGAACCCGCGACTCACGTATTTGGAAGCGCCCATACAAACCTGATACAATCCATGGCATGAATCACACCCTTAGACACCCAAATAGTCTGTGAGCAGTCACGGACTGTAAATTTGGGTTCCATAAATCCTAACAATTCGGTCGAGTTTTGGGACGTGCTCAACCCCTCACGGCTCATTCGGCTCGAACATTTGAAGTATTTAAGAGAGATGGCTTAGTAAGGGAGAAACCCCCTGCCCTGAGTTTGAAACTCCTCAAATCAGTACCCACTGGCTTCTCTCCATGTAAAACCTTTCCTTCTGCCCAGACTAAGCGGTCGGATGCACGTATTTCTAAGATAAGTTGCTCCGCCCCGTCAAGCCCGACCCGTTGGCGGATCAGAACGAAGTCAGGGCGCGATACTAGCATCTAAACTATAACCTCTTGTATTGGGACTCTGTGGCTGTTCTGCAGTATGCTGTACCTATTGGTGCACAAACAATTTCGATAATAACAAAATCATTTGTACATATACCGAGGCACCAGGAGTGAATTGTCGATCCACCGATCTATGCACCTCTGATCCATCACTTATGCATGTCTGATTTCTATTACAAAACATCGGAGATTGCGGAAGCGTATTTGGTGAGCACCTATCTACGAGTCGGCTGCCGCTTGCGTGTGGAATGTCATCTTCTATCCTTGTCTTGACTTAAGCACCTGCAGTTGAACACGTCTTTAAGCTTCTGGCGAGTGAACATGGACAACCACCGATGGCGGTAATCCTGAAACTTATACATATGCATTATATATATCTAAACATTTTTCTATAACGTAATTCATATCATCGATATTTCTATTGTATCAAATATTTTTTCTATTACATTCTATCATCTTTAGCATCTCCTTTATTTATACTTTTGTATTCCTATTTGAGTACTTTACATATTCCTATACTTATCCTGTGTTCATCTTTCAACACATTGCTAATAATCTTTCAATGTTTCCTATTCTTTGTCAAGTTATGTAGCATGTCTCTAGTCTATGTCTTTTCATCTTTCGGTTCTATGATTTGTGTCTTCACTTTCATACTTGTACTATTATACTTTCCTATTATGAAGGTGTTCTCTTGTACTTTTAAATATCTGTTATCTTGTATTATTCTATACTTCATATATATTTTTTTCTTATTCTATCTATCCTATACTTTGTGCTTTTGTATACTTTATTACTTTTCTGCATTCCCATATACTTATTTTATATCATTTTATCTTTTGTACTGTGTTAGCATGGTGTACGTACTTTCATCGCATGCGAGCTATCTTCTCATATCAGGTCATATCTTTCTTATATCATTTCCTTTTTGGTTTCGTATGCGCAAATACCTTGAAAGAGCGGATCACAGGCTATGTGTACCGAAAGTCACCCATCAACGTCGCGGCGATAATCTTTGTACATTAATGCAGGAAGGTATCATCTTATACCAGAGCGATGACTTTGTATGTCATGTAATTTTGAGTACTATCAGCATCTGTGGTGATCTCTGTCTATTAATGGTGGCTTAGCTTTGGTAGCACGTCAGCGGGATCTATATCGTCGGCGGCTTGAGCCGATATCTGTCTATGAATATCTGCGGCAAAAATTTGCATTGTGTATCTTCGCATAGGCATGCTTTATACATCTCTACCCGGGTCTAAAAGCGAGACGATCGACTATTACATTTTCTGTACATATCATAAGCATGAATAACTATTATTTATCATATTTTGCTTATGCATATATACTATGTCTTTACTCACATATTAGTTCTCATAAGCTGGCAGTTTTCACATTTAGTTCTCATATATATATATATATATATATATATATATATATATATCTTATATATCTATATATATATAATCACGTATTCATAACACTATCGTTTAGTTTTGTACATCATATTTCATGAATGCATCTATACCTCTTGTAATCTCATATTCATCCTCTGCCTTCATTTCTGAAATATATCTCTTTATATCATTAATACATTTCTATCGTGATTTAGCTATCTCACGTACTTTCTATAATCCTATCATGTAGGCTTTCACTCATTCACATTTTAAATTATATGTACCTATCATTTGCTCTTTATTGTTCGTTCCTGTGCTTTGTAAGTGCTTTTCTTTATCTTTGTCGTTCTTGCTCGTTTATGCTACATCATATGTTCCTAGCGTGTTCCATACTTATTCGGCTTTGGTATGCATCTTATATTCCTATGTTTCGTATTATGTCATGTCTTTATACTCATATACTTTCTATATTTCTATCATGTTCCATCATTCGTTCATGTATGGCAATCATATGTTCACAACATAATCTTATATTCATATGTGCACATCAATTGTGTACTTTTAGACTATAACGCTGCTCTTTATGACATATCTATCGTATCTTATCGTATCTTATGAACATCTATATCGTATCTTATGACATATCCTATATTAATATCATATTCATGTTTTATGAACATATCTATACATATTGCATTTTAATATTTTCGCATTTTTATTAATTTATTACGTATAGCCTTCCATATACTTATGAAGTGTAGTGTGTATGAAATCACACCTCATTCATATATTCTTATTCCTCTGCCGATTTATTTTCTTGGGAATTGGAATCGATCGATTGGATGCGTCGGCTACGGTTATGGCATTTTTCGTTGCCAACTAGTCATTTACCTATTTTCTATTGACAGTTTGTATGCTAATTTTCCGGGGTCTTAGTATATTTCAATTTTCTCATGTATACTCATTTAAAGCTAAGGTATAGGGTTCTATTCAACTGGAATCACCCAATTTAGACACCGAACTCAAATTCGTCGAAACAACCCGGACTTCTCTATGTTCAACACAAACAATTTGGTTTGCACATGGTCCCACTTCAATTGGATTTTGGGCTACTTAAGTCATAATTTGACGATGTCTATTTCTATATGGATGGATTTCTTGAAGTCTATTTTAATTGTATGAATCACTCCAAATCGGATAAGAAATGAGCAAGTTATGTTAAATAAAAACTGGTCATAGAGGAAAACGAGAGCCGGGTTATGCAAATTTACAAGCTCAAGTTGTACCGGTACAATAACCAAAATGATGGGAACCGAAATTGTATAGTACAGCTCAAGTTGTACCGGTACTAATAACCCGAAATGCCCTAAAATGTGTGTTTTCTCACATTTTTTCATACTTTTGATACTTAAATCAATTATACACTTTAGCATCAAATCCTTTTCCAATTAAATGCGGGAATCGCGCTTTTGTTAATTTATAACCATTTTCTTATCTTCTTTCAAAACCTTTCCTTGAATTTCTCCCGATACATTCCAACATGATTTGACCATCCTCAAATAACCATGATGATTGGATTGAGTTTGACTAAGCCACAACTCAGTCTTTCAAATTAACCTGAATCCAACCCAGGAAGTTCCTGCCTGCTCATATGGGGTTTTACCAGCCTAAATTCAAGAGATCCAAGATTATGATACAATTCTATCAAAACCCTAGATTTAGAGACAAGAGATTAACCATGTCAAGCCTTAAATTCCATGTGATCCATACAAAATCCATACTCAAAATAGTTTCCATACCTTTGATCTTAGCTTGCTTGATCTCCTTCCTTCCTCTTCTTCTTCTCTCTTTCTCTCTTCTCTCCCTCTCTATACGGTTTCCTCCTCTCCCAAATGAGACCAATTTTGGTCTTTAAAACCCATGTTTTGTTAAGGCCATGTTTGGCCAAACAATAAAAACCCATTTTTTCTTTAAGTTTCATGGTATCTTGGTCCCAATTCCAAGCAGCGAAGATCTCAGCATGCCAATTTCTCATTTGACCCCAATCTTTCCTCTTTATGACTTTCATATCCTTTTAATAAATTACAAGATTGCCCTTGTATACTTTGTAAACTTTAAGGTCCCTCATTTTTATTTTAAATTGTATTTGGCTTTTTGTTATCCTGTAAGCAAAGTCACGAAAGCTGTAGGTGTATTCGAGATATTCTGATCTCCACTTCACCTCAGGAATTTAGTCCTCGAAATTCAATCTATCTTCATTTGCTCTATTACATGCTCAAGTCTTTTATTTTCATGTCTTTTACATATGACCTTTCTTATATTTTCTTTTCATTTCTATTCTCTATGTCATGTCTATCTTAAATTATTATCGTATCATATGAGGGCATCCAGCATCGAGAGACGATACTTTTCTATGTGTATCCATGTTTATCCTTTCTATCTTATCTGTTGCTCTGGGCTAAACTGCCTCTTTCCTCTTGAATCGCACAAACATAGGCTTTCGAAACGCCTAAACCTTTGTAAATCTGCCTAAAATGTCGCTTGGGTCGACCCATTGGATTGGCGGATCGAACCAAGTAAGGCGCGATACTATCTATCTTATCACGTACTATCTTTGTGTGGACTCTCATTGACACATTTCTTTCTCGGGCTACATGCACCTATTGGTGCACAAACAATTTGATAACGTAAAATCATTGTACATATACAAAGAATTTACCACCGGAGTGGTGCCGTCACAATCTACATATCTGAGTCCATCTACTTATACATATCTGAATTTCTATTCAAAACATGTCGGAAGTTAACGGAAGCGTCTTTGGTGAGCACCTATCTACGAGTCGGCTGCTTTGTAGTGAGAATATCCTGTCTTCTATCCTTGTCTTGACTTATGTCTATCTGGGTTGACATATAATCTTAAGCTTTTCACGTAGTAGAACGTAAACATGGCTATTGCATGATAAGCGTCACAAGCTTATACATATCGTTATATATATCTAGCGTTTTCTATAACGTAATTCCTTATCATCTGATATTCCTATTGCATGTCAATCTTTTTTACAATACATGTTCTATGTCTTTAACATCCTTTATTTATACTTTTCGTATTCTATTTGGTACTTTACATATTCCTATACTTATCTGTGTTCATCTTTCCACGCTTGTATATGTCTTTTCAATGTTCCTATTCTTTGTCAAGTTACATAGCATGTCTCTAGTCTATGTCTTTTTCATCTTCCCGGTTCTATGATTTGTGCATTCTTCACTTTCATACTTGTACTATTGTATACTTTTTATTATAGGTGTTCATCTTGTACTTTTCATATCCTGTTATCTGTACTATTCCTATGCTTCATATGTTTGTGCTGCATTCTATCTATCCTATACTTTGTCTTTTGTATCTTTTATTACTTTTCTTGTGTTCATATACTTATTTTCATATCAATTTATATTATCTTCACCATTCTTATAATTTATCATCTTTGGCTGTGCAATTTATCTTCTAAATGTCGTGTCATATCTTCTATACATATCATTTCCTTTTTTGGTTCATGCGCAAATACCGCGGATCAGGAAACTATGTACCCAGAAGAAGAGTACTATCATGTACGAGCGGTGATCTCTGTCTGTAATACCAGGTATCATCTTTATGAAAGCAGTGACCTATGTCATATGCTATCGGTACCAGAAAGGTACTATCCTTTGTCTGACGGTGATCTCTGTCTTATTAATGGTGACCTTACGGGACCACTGATCCAAGCGGGATCTATATCGTGAGCCAAGCGGGGCCTCAATATCGTCTATGAATATCACGCATGGCTTGTATCTTCCCACATAAAGCGTACTGTATCTATCCCTCTCATGGTCACAAATGAATAATCAATTTCCTTCATTTATATCAGCCATCTATGGCATGAATAACTATTGTTATCATATTTGCTTATGCATATATACTATCGTTACTTTACTCTGTATTAGTTCTCATAGCTGTAGTTTCACATTTAGGTTTCATATATATATATATATATATATATATATATTTATATATCTTTTCTATCATTTAGTTTTGTCTATCATATTTCATGAATGCATCTATGCACTCTTGTAATCATATATTCATATATATAGCTTTCTATATTCATCTCTTTATATCATTAATACATTTCTATCATGAGTTGGCTATCCTCGTGCTTTCTATAATCCTATCATGCAGGCTTTTCCTCGTTCACATTTCATATATGTACCTATCATTTATCTTATTGATCTCCATTCACTATCTTTGTCATCTTCAACATCTATAGTTCTTACTGTCATTTTATGTCTTTCTGTCGTATGTTCTAGCGATGTTATCTTGTTCCTTTGTTCTTCACATCTTATCTTCACATCATTTTATTCTTGTCATGTCTTTTATCTCTTTAAATATCTTTCACATATTTCTATCATTCCATCTATTCGTTCATGTATAATGATCACCACATTCATAACATAAATCTTATATTCATATTACTTTATCAATTGTGTACTTTTTAGACTATAGTAATCTTATGACATATCTATCATATCTTGCATATCTCTTATGACCTCCTATCATATCTTATAGTATATCTATATTAATATCAATATTCATGTTTTATGAACATATATCGTATATTGCATTTCTATCATTTCACATTGTTTAATGAGCATTAGCATAATGACATTATCACTTATGAAGTATGGTGTATGTGAAATCCTCATTCATATATTCTTGTTCTCTGTGGGTATTTCTTGGGTGGAATCGATCAATCGGATAAATCAATCTACCGATTATGGCATTTCGTCACAGGCAATCGTTTTCTAGATTTTTTAAGTGACAGATTATATTACCCAAATTTTCCGGGGTCTTAGCTATGTTTCGACACTATGTCCCTTATACTCATTTAAAGCTAAGGTGCAGGGTTATTCGATTGGAATCACCCAATTTAGACACCAGGAACTCAAGTGCGTCAAGAAATGACAGACCTCTATGTCTCGCTCTTGAGCAGGAATTTGGTTTGCACATGGTCCCACTTCGAGTGGATTATTGGGCTACTTAGAGTCATAATTTGACGATGTCTATTTCTATATGGATAGTTCTTCTTGAAGTCTATTTTAATTGGCCACTTGAATCACTCAAATCGGACAAGAAATGGGCAGTTATGTACGAAAATCTGGCGGTGGAAACGGGAAGCGGAAACGAGGTTATCACAGGTACAAGCTCAAGTTATGCAAATTTAGCTAACCAAAAATGACGAACCGAAATTGTACCACATTACAAGCTCAAGTTGTACTGGTACTAATCACCAGAAATGCCCTAAAATGTTTCTCACATTTTCCATATACAAACCTCAAATCAATTCTACACTTCAATACATCAAATCTTTTCAGATATGCGGAATCCTTTTCTATTCAATTTCTCTCTTTCATTTTCTTATCTTAACCAAAACCTTTAATGAATTCTCAAAAATCATTCAACATGGGTTATGACTGTCTCAAATAACCATGATGATTAGTTAGGGTTTATTCTAAATGCAGCTTTCGATTAACCAGTGCTTGTGAATCGTAAGGGAGAGTTCACCTTCTGCTTGTTAGTATGGGGTTTCTGATACCTAAATTAGAGAGAATCGAAGATTATGATACGATTCTATCAAAACCTAGATTTGAGACAAGAGATTAACCATGTCCAAGCCTTAAATTCATATGATCCATACAAAATCCATACTCAAACCGTTTCCATACCTTTGATCTTAGCTTGCTTGATCTCATTACTTCTCTTCTTCTTCTCTCTTTCTCTCTTATATCTCTACATACGGTTTCCTCCTCACCAGAATGGGATAAATTTTAGTCTTCAAAACCCATGTTTGTTAAGGCCATGTTTGGCCAAACAATAAAAACCCATTTTTTTCTTTAAGTTTCCTTAATTGCATCTTGGTCCCCAAATTCTTCCATTTTTGAAAATCAACTTCAATTTCTCATTTGACCCCAATCTTTCCTCTTTTATGACTTTCATATCCTTTTTTAATAAATTACAAGATTACCCTTGTAGTATCTTATGAAAACTAGAGATCTATATTTATTTTAAAAATTCGTATTTAAAACTTTTAATATCACTGTAGTCAGAAAGCTACTTTAGGGTATATTTCGGGATATTCACATCAGTTCTCTAAAACTCTCAAAAAGCGCCCCTTACTATAAGTCATTCTTCATTGCTTTTTGCTCTTGAATTTAAAATGAAGAAAGAATGATTACTATTTACAATTTTGTTTTATTTATCATTTAATCCATTTGCTTAATTAATTCGGCCTTTCATAGGTTTTGACATTCGGCTCTGTCTTGGCGTCCATTTTATCATTTATACACTCACTTCACTTATGAACACGCGAGTGCTTGTATCAACTTGTTGCGTCGAAAATAGATTTTAAGCGCTGAAGCGTGATCTTATAAACGTGTCACTTCCGTATCTGAATATTCACGAGAAATTTTAAATCTTATTAGATTTTTCGAGGCGGTGTGGTGAAATTCGTTTCGTCATCGAGATCTAGAATAAATTAAGGATTTTAATCAAAATTAACGATTTTGTAATCGATACGATTTTCTTGAATTTTAAAATTGGAATTCTTGAGTCTTCTGGCGTCAAATCGGGGCGTGACTTACAAATTGAGACACCAGCCCATAACAATGTCTGGACCCCGAGGTTTAGACCCGAGGGTTAAAAACTAAGCCTAATTGGTGACTGGTGATAAGGGAATCGGATTGGCCAAGCGATGAGTCGTAAGAAAGGAAAGCGCACTCCATATTCATGATCAGGTACCTTACATTAAGGAAAGAAGGATCATGATTGATATACAATGTTCCTAATCTCAATTGGCGATAAGGAAGAAAAGATGTGATGGGGAGGGACGATATCATTGTCCGATAAGAAAGTGGCGCGATCTGTCAGGCATAAATGTCGAGCAGCCCGCTGACAAAGGTCTGCAGCGGTCATGCGCGCCGTCAATAGTTGAATTCTCTTTCGGTAAGAAAGAAAGTAGCTTAAGTGAAGAGTCGACGGTACACCTCGTAGAATCATCCGCTTCGGTTATAAGTTATCTGACATTGATATGTGACAAATTGTGACAAACTCTCTGGCTACAGCGCGTGCTCGATAGAAAAAAGCACCATCAGTACTTATCAATGTTTTTTAAAATAAAAGTTTTATGAGAACCTGAGTTAAAGAGCTCAGTGGACACATAAAAGAAAGGGAGGTCTAGGGTTCAAGATCCTTAACATGAGAACCTAAAATTACTTCTATATTTGAAAAAGTTTATACAGATATAAGAAAAATAAATTAATTTTAAATAAAGATTTTAAGTAGTGCTTAGAGATCAATGTAATAATTTAATATAAGTGTCAAACATATTAAGTAACATATTATATCTATTTTTAAAAAGAGTATATTATAAAATAATTAGATTATACAACACCAGCCAAAAAAATAACTTTAAATAATACGTACAAGCGATAAGTTGCCTAATTAAGATCTGTTCAAAATGTTTTTCTAAAACTATTTTATGTTTTAATAAAAGATATTCATTTAGTTTACAATTTTTTGGTATAAAACCTGGCTTAACGTAAAATCTTAGAATTTTAAAAATAAGAATAATTTTTAGAGAACACTCAAATGATATTCTTGGTTGCTAAAATTTTCATTTTTATTTTATTTTTATTTTAAACTAATCGAGCTTTTTAATATAGCATGTATTAAACTGATTTCGACTTATCTCGAACTATCCTCTCCCCATGTTCATCCTTTAAAAATAAACTAAATTAGAATTATAGACTAAATTTTCATATTCTTCGTGACCACGAAATGTAAAGTGCAAATATTCAATCTCTATGATGACTGATACATGGATTGGGCCATAGCAGTAATATAATAATTTGGGTGGTGTAGAGTCATGTGGATGGCCCATACTAACTGATGGAGCTATTTGATCTAATTAACATAATTAACACTATGTCGTATTCTTTTAATTCAATATGCCAAGTCTGAGCCAACATTTTCTCTATCTTTAAAACATTTTTTTTTTTTAGGCATCTCAGCCCAAACTTATTTCTTGGGAATACTATTACCACAGTATGTACATAGTATAGAAACCATGCTGGTTTTTAGAAAACAATTACCTAGGTCTGCAACCGGTTGAGCTAGTGGAAAAGATAATTAAAATTGATGGCTGATTCACCTTTAATCAGTTCTTATAAGGTGGCTTAAGTAAAACACTTGTCTTTCGTGATAGATGATTTTTAACTAATCACCAGATTGTTGAAACAGTAAATAAAAATATTATATTTTCATTTTATCATATTTTTATAAATATTCTATTATCTAATTACTTTCTAATTTTGAGATCATATTTTTATTCAAATAATTTATTTTTAATTGAAAACCCATATATTATTTGTATGTAAAGATAATATTTTAAAATACAAATTTGTCTTAATTTATTTGTATACACATAAATTTTTTTTTAAAAATTTATCTTAATTTATTCATTATTACTCAGTTTAATTACCATTTTAATTTGATATTGGATTTATTTTTAGTTATTTAATATGATAAAATCATAATAAAGCCGATCTAACTCAAAACAAAGTACATGGCATAGTTTATAAATATATTATTATGAAATAAAAAAGAAATAAAACGTAGATAAAAAGCTTAAAATATTACAATTAATTTTATTTATCATATTATATATATAACAAATTGCGCTTAGTTCAATGACTTGATTCTTAATCTATAACATCATACTAAAATTAATAGATCTCTTATTATTTAAAAAAACCAATTTGTTAGAGACGATATTAGAGTTTTTACTGTACATTAGTTTTTATTAATATTTTTTGTTCGATGAAATTATAGGGGGAATCGAAATTAAACAAAATGTGAACAAAGTCTGGGGGGTTATAGATAAGAAAATAAATATTCTTTTGTGTGGTCTTACATTATTTTTTTCAACAAAATTCGAGAATCTCATTTGGGTTTTTGCTTGGTTTCTCTTGTATGTGCGTTGTTTGCTATCTGCCTGCTCGTATAATATAAGTAAATTTATCTTTAGTCATTTGCACCTGCTCCTGATAATTTATAATCAATTACCATCACCATCTACTAATCACCGGCTATCAGTTAAACCAAACAATCCTAAAATTTTTTAACATGTTCTAAAAGTACCTATTGATGTTTTTACAATAAAGTTTTTATTCTTAAAAAAAAAAAATTTATAAGAACCTAAAATTCGTCGATTGTAACTGTGTTTGCGAAAACTATTACTAAAAAAACTTTCGATAGCTTGTTTTACAAAAATCTTTTATCGATGTTTTAAAATAAAGAGTTTCTATAAGCCTAAAATTAAAAACTCAGAGTTAGACGTGCCTGGAAGGAAGAGTTTAGGGTTCGAGTTCCTGTTGAGACATACTTGTGAAGGAATAGAATACTATATAGTAATGTAAAGTAGAATATCATGTGAAAAAAAAACCTAAAATTGTCATATTTATATGGCTTTATAATAATTTTTATAACTCTTTGTACTCCATTAATTTTCATGTTTATATAATTATATATTAAATCGATAATCCAAAAAAACAAAGTACAACAATAAAAAAATTAAAATGTGTTTTTGAAACTATCATGTTTTCAGAGGAAAAAGTTCTCAGCTTGTTTCTTCCCGAAAAATTACTAACCTTGTTTCTAACTGAAGGTTATAGAGATATAAGAAAAATAAATTATTTTTTAAATAAGATTTTAAGTGAGTGCTTGACAGATCAATTTAATAATTTAATATAAATTATTAAGTAAATTAAGTATATTAAGTATATTAAGTGATGAGGTTTGAAAAATAGCATGAGCCTCTGTGGGCTGGCGAAGGAGAGCGATGCATCGACAGCGTCGTGAAGGAAGACGTCCCAGCCATTGCAGGCGGTTATGGATAATTGAAAGCGTATCCTGTGAATCAGTTGAATTTGTCAAGGAAAGTGAATAATCATAACATTATCTTGTGAATCTGGCCCAAATCTTCGGTCGTCTCATTAAAGACGGGATAATTACCGATATGTATGTTATACTTGCAAAATCGATCAAATCTCACCAGCGGCAAGGAAGTAGGATAATTATAATATTATTCGCTGATATCTCTTTCTAAAATCCAGATAAAAGTGATAAATATAAATCGATGGAAAGAATCCTTCTCTATTCCTCAAAACAGGAATAATATCTGTTTGTGTTATAAATACGGGGCTTTGTGATTGAAAATTCTGTTTCATTTAGATGCGATACTAATTCTCTGGCGTTCTACATTTTCTGCAAAGGAAGAATCATTTTGCAGCGTGGCTTATTCTGACCAGCTACGCGCTGAGAGAAATCTTACGTATTGAGACTCTGTAGTCAACTTGATCTGTGATCCTACCTCGTGGACATAATCAGCCTCTATTCAGTAGCAAACAATCGAGGTCTGACCAATGACCCATTTATTTCCAGTGAGTTAAGGTTGAAAAAGCGTAAATCATTAAGTATTATACCTCTATTAAAAAAATATATATTATAAAATAATTGAATTATACAACACAAAGCAAAAAAAAAAAACTTTAAATAATAAGTTTAAACAAATAAGTTACTCTTAAAATTAAAATTATGGATATGTTGGTTTCTATTTTTCAAAACTATTTTATGTTATAAATAAAAAATGAAAAAAAAAAAAGGATAATCACTTTTGGTTCTGGTTTTTAAAAAAAAAAAATAAAAAGCATCAACATATTAAAATTTAGATAATAAGAACAATTTTTAGATAATAAAATGATGCCGACAGTTTGGTTTAACGCAGTAACTGTTAGTGAGAGAATAAGTTTTTAAAAATCTGAAAAGAATATTATTTTGTATGCTACAAAAAATGGTTACATTATTCTATCTGAATTTATATGTTTTTCAAAACAAAAGACTAAAAAGCATGCTTGTGTTCTTTGCATTTTTTGTTACTCGCTTGTTTTTTATTATAATAAAAAACAGTTTTAAAATTATAAGCAAAAGGCTCTGTTTTTAAAAACAAAATCAACAAGACCTATGATTATTTAACCTCTTTGTGGCAACCCCTCTTTACCGTCTCTTTTGTTATTTGGTTTTTTCCCTAATTATAATTTATAAAGATAAATATGTAAATTTAATAATTTATAACTAAGTTTTAAGTTGAGCTTATTAAGTAATTTTCGCACTTAAGTAACAAGCATTTATTCAATAACTTAATTATAACTTAACTTAAAAAGTAACTGTTAAGTAATATAAATGTGTATGTATTTTATAAGCCATCTTTTGAATTCTGATGTAGTAAGTTGTTATTAGAACTTAAACCCGAGATCCCTCATCTTACTATGCGCCTGCCTATTTAAACTTGAATTAAGTATGATGAGCTTTAAGCAATAAATATTAAATTTCAAGAAAAGCTACTTTTTTTATTTTAAAGGAAAAATAATATTATTATTGATTCGCTTACGATAGATCGATATATCGAAATATATAAATAAATTTAAAAATAAATGCATGAGTAAGCAATGCTCAAAAATATCACGTAATAAATGCGATAGAAGATTACAAATTTGATAAAATAGTGACTAGAATATTTGCAATTTCAATTATTTAACATACTGACGATCATAATTTGATATATTATTGTCAATCTATGCTTATCTTGTTTGAATTATTTTCTGCAGATAAAAAGCAATTCTGATAAGGCAGATGAGCAATATGTGGCGTCACATAAAACGACAACATAAAAAACAAAATAAAATATAAATATTTGTGGAAGAACCACTTTATTAAGTAATAAAATGAAACAAAATGATTCAAATTAGTGATTTCAAGCCAAGAACTATCAAAAAAACCACCTCTCATTGCTTGAGAAAAATAGATTACTAAAGTAAAAGATGAGAGAAGGGTGACTAGATATGTATAATAACATAGTTTTAAGTTGAATTTATTAAGTAATTTTCATACTTAAGTAACAAACATTTATTCCATAACTTAACTTAAAAGTAAGCTACAATTTTTTGAAGAAGTAATAAATATTAAATTTTATCAAAGGCTACTTAGTATCTTCTGTATAAAATTAATTATAAAAATGATCTAGAAGGCAAATTCCACCAATTGTTCATCTATGGTACTCTTAAATGACCTTTTTGAGCCCACCAAAGGTCATATATAAAATTAAAAATATATTTTAAACTCATCTGCACCATCAACATAACTTATATGACATAAATTTTTCCTTATGAAATTCTTTTACAATAATTACAATGGTCAATTATCAACTTTGTTGTAATCCTTAGTACAAAGTAACAAGACATTTGTCATCATTATGTAATAAAACAATAAAACGCGTTTACGTACCAAATTCATCATTAGACAGAAAATAATAAGCCGCGTTTTATATTTATCTTGTTTACGACATATGATTATAGAAACATGTTTATATAACTTATATTCATGAATGTTTTCAAAAAATAAAAAAATAAAAAAATCTTATATTCAAGAATTTAATGGCCCACACGTTTAAAGAGTACTATTCTAATAGTGATGATAAAACAATAAACATATATTGTCCACATTCATCATCATTCTGACTATATTACGCGTTTGTACGTACAAATTAACTTATTTAATCGTTCAAATATGAGATCCCATTATAGAAAATACTAATATCTCTAATCACAAATTATAAATATTGTTTTTTTTGAAGTAGAATTATAAATATTGTTTGAATTAATATGTCCGTTTTTTTTTAAGGATGTCAGGTTCATGACTCTAAAACGCGTATTGCATAAATAGAAAAAACACAAATTAAAAATGTGTCCTATTTTCCATATTTATTCATTTTATATATTATATCATAGTATTATGTTATGAATTTGATTCGGTTCTTTTGTACGTCCAACCCACCTATTTACTGCTTAAGTCATGTGTTAAGGGTATAAATTGGGAGTGTAGTGTCGAGTGATCTGAAAACTGAGCAGGTTAGAGCAATTAAGCAAACTTGAACTTTGAACTTGATCGAGCTTCTTTTTAGATAAACGAAACTCGACTTGAAAAATAGTTGAACTACTCGAACTTGACTCGACAAAATTTAAATCAATTAAAAAAGTAATAAATAATTATACTAAAAAATGATTTAAATTTTAGGGTTATTAAGGTTATTTATATAATAAATGCATAAATGTAATTTAATAAATAATAAAACTTGATAAATCTTCGGATCATGCTCGAACTCGATTCGACAAGCTAATCGATATCGAGAGCATTCGATTAACTTCGAGTTGAATTACATTATTACATGAGTTGAGAACAAATAACGCTTATGCGCACCTGTCGCAATGTGCTTACTAGATTTGATTAATGAACAAATCATGTAAAAACTGTCACGATAAAGAACATCTATAATCCAACTCTTAATCACAAATTCTCGAGGACTAGATTCAAATTACAAGAATCAGAGGCAGTGACAACAATGTCTGATAAACTCCGATTCTTGCGAAGTAATTTATCACCCAAGAGCTTTGAAAGGATTCTCCTCACCTTCAGCGGAGTCTTTTGGATTGGGCGATATGATCCAAAAATTGGTTTATAAGAGTGTGGAATGATCTTGCATTTCGAAGTTACTGCTACATTAGGTCGGTTTTGGATTGAACTTTGCGATTGGGTTACCAGGCTGATCGGAGAACCCAGCCGAAAAGCACATACGATAGATTAGAAACCTCTCGGCTTAAGTATCGCTATATGCTCTTGTGTGGAGCTAATGGGATAACTCACACTCACGGTTAGCATTTGCGCCGGATGCGCTTTCTGAAACATCGGGTCTTGTGATACATGTGGCGCATTTTCGTTCTTCCTTGCATTCTCGATGAAAATGTCGATAATAGGACCGCTGAGAACGATCGAAAGAGCGGCACAAAAGGCAGAAAAGCGTCACCGAGATTAAGTAAGCGGCGTTAGCATGTCGCGCAAAGCGGCATCTTAAAAAAAAAAAAAGGAAAAAGGAAAAATCTCGTGAATCATAGCCGTCGAGTTCATAGCACGTTCACAGCAGCTTCACTCCATTGCACATGGCGAATTAAGCTATTATAAAATAAAAAAAGAAAAAGCAGAGCATGAGAATCTGTAAGGAAAGGAAGTGCTTATTCCTAGAAAGTGCTGGGAAGCAGGGGGAGGGCAGCCATGATACGGCGATAAGTGCGTTTATGCGGTTGGAATTTACTGTAGCCTGTTTGTTTCTTGGGAAAAAGTTGCAGAAGGGGGTGATAGTCAGGTTCGTTGTCTGGAATTGGAAGGAAAATACGGCTGTTGCCTGTTGGGGATGAATTGTTACGGCCAAAATGGGAAGTGGTGGAATCTTATAAGATCAATGATTTGATTCTATATCCTCTACCCTCTCTACTCGGCACTGGGAAAGAACGAGGAAACCACTGCTCACACATCCAAAATCTAGGATCCTTCTTATTAATTCAACATGTGTATTCTGGAATAGTAATTATTATTATTTTTAATTTTGTTATCCTAATTAAAAATATCACCCAACATAGAACAATAATCACAAAATTTATTATCTATATGTTTTTTTAGAAAGAAAAATTTACCTAAATTTAGTTTTGAAACAGAAAAATCGGGTTGGAATTGTTGTACGAAATACTATAATTGTCATATACAAAATAAATATATGTCAACAAAAAAAAAGTTCTGTTTACAAATTACTTGGAAAGTGATTTTGAAAATATATTTTTTGAGAATGATTTTGAAAACTATTATGTGTTATTTCATGAAATTATAATTTATTTAAAAAATTAAAATATATTTTTGTTTTTACGTTCTTAAATTTAGTGATGATTAAATTTGTATATATTTATAAAAAAATATTTTCAAAACATATCTCCAAAATTGCTACAATTTTTATAAAATAATTAAAGAAATTTTTAGAAATACTTTCTTATGTTATTTTTTATCTCTAAATACTTTAATTATAATATGATAAATTGTTATATTGAAACTCAAACATGAAGAACTACTTTCTCCATTCATTAAAAACAGAAAACAGAAAAGCTTGTTAATTATATAACACTTGTTAATTTTCTAATGTTTCTTTCCCTTGATCTTCCTTTTAAATTTTTTTTCTTCTAAAAATTTGAAAACCATTCTTAAAATAATTACCGAAATCCTTAAATAAATTATTAAATTATGCTAAGTGATAACTGATAAGCAAATTTACCGAACTTCCTCCCAGGTTCCTAATCATCTTCAGTGGCTGGTAAAAGGTGTTGACCTTTTCCTGTCTTCTTTCCTTTTAACTTTATTTTACTTTAATTTATGAAAGAAAAAAAAAAATTAAATAAATAAATAAAACTAATAAACGATTTGATAAATGTTTTGTCAAATTGGTTTAACTTTCTGTAAAAATAAAAGGTTTAACTTTTTGTCTCGTATCAAATAATTCAAATACATATAATTTTTTCTATTTGATTTTAAATGATATTTTTTTAATTATAAATCAAGTTTAAATATAGTAGTAATTGTATTGTTTAAAATTCACTGCTTTAGAAAGTGTTGTTTGACTTAAGTGGTAAAACATTAAAAATGTGTTTCGATATTCAAATCTCGAAAAAGAATTATGGAAAAAAAAAATTATGAAAAAATGATTTTCGATTTTTATGTTTAGTTTTATCATGAAAAAAAATGAAGATATAAATAAAATTATTCAAAAAGTTTACATATTTTTTTAATTTTTAATCTTAGGTAATAAAAATAGATTATAGTTTGAATAAACATATATAAATTTTTTTTAAAATGAAATTTATAATTTATTTATAATCATGACAATACATCAAAATAAGAGGGAGGGTTATTACCTCCATTCTCCCATATCAGAGGAAACAAATGCTCTTGCTAAATAATGAGCATTTTGATTGGTTGATCGTTGTACAACAAAATACTGAAACTTTTTGGAAAATAATAAAAAAATTTAAAAAAAATCTTAAAAAAGTATAATTTGAAAAATAATCTTAAATATAATATAGTTTTCTTCGTGTGATAATTTAGAAAATAACTTTTTAAAATATATTTTTAAAATTTGAAAAATTGAAAATATATTTTCAAAAATACTTTTAGTATTAATTTAAAACATTCAAACTTATAAAAATATTTTTTTAAAAGACACTTTTAGACACTATTAAAAAGTGTTTTTTCAAAACACACTTTTAGAAAGTGTATTTTCAAAATACAATTTTGAAAAGTGTCTTTTCATAAAACACTTTTCATGTGATAAAAACTATATTATATTTATGAATATTTATAAACCTATGTTATTTAAGGAATTTTTTAATTTTTTACACTAAATATCTAAAAACCCCCAAAATACTTGTAGTCTTTAATTATAAGTCCCAAGCTAGACTTATCTTTTGAGTGGTTACTTTTTTTATTTTCATCAGAATTTTATTTTATTTATTTTTATTATTTTCCTTTATATTTTATTTCTTAATTGCATTTGGTTTTCAACAAGTCTTAAAATTTTATTTTATTTTCATTGTACTTATTTTTCTCTTAGTACTTTGAGCGAGTATTATAGCATAACATGAAAAGTGAATAGTAGTAAAAAAAAAAAGACTTGTGGGACGATAGAATGCTCATTTGGAAATTTGTAAATATGTTGTCCTCTTGCCTTGAATATTTACCACTTGACAACCTGTACTCCATTAATTAATTTACTGCTGGTTGACAATATTTTTTTGGTGGGGGCGTAGATTAATAATTGTACAACTGTACCCTGTAAAAAATACCAAATGGGAGATCTCATTTTTTGTAGCCATGATGAGAGAGTTGGTCACATGCATAAATTAAAGTCAGAGGTTGAAGATAAATGATATAAATATAAAAAATTGGTGAAGTAGTTCTCATTATTAATCTTAAATATAATAATAGTAATATTAATTTACAATAGCGGTAAACCTCTGTCTCTTTATTATCCTCCGACCCATTGGTTCTTGAACTATGGTTGCACCCTACAGCTTATGAAAATTAGCCATCAGTTGTCTGTGTAAATGGATGTTCAGACTATTTTCCTGCCCTCTGTTTTCTCTGTGAAATTCGAATATTCCGAATTTGCCCTTTCTCCTTCGTCGTCCCCACAACAGCTCGCAGATTTTGCTTCTGCTCTGTCGCTGATTCCTGTCCTGACGTCCACCCAATCTTCTGATTCCCAATTTTTCCCTTACGTTTGAAGCTAATTTTCCGATTCTTTCATTAGCAGAAATTGGATTTTTGGGAGCAGGATTAGGTTGGGATTCAGTTCGGTTTCTTCGTCTTCACCTCGTCGTCACGCTAGTGACAGTCGAGGACCGATCTCGGAGATACGTCTGTGATGGAATTAGGGGATGAAGATGATATAAATGGGTGTTTCAGTAGCTGATCGCAGCTCCACCTTTCAGTGGGCTCTCTCCTCAAGCACTTCTCGAGAAAATCGCGGCCCAATTCCGATAACTCAGCCGGAAACTCCGGAAGCTCATCGGAGTACCCAATTCGAATGAGAGTACCGGCGCCGCAATCTTTACCGGTTTCGGAGAGCATCTCGATGACTGTGCATCCAGAGACCAGACGTCGGACTCCGGCCCCTGATACTCCCCCCGGATGACCTCCGGCGCCATCCAAAGCGGGCTCCCACGCGGCAAAATCGCGCCACTCCGGCAACCCAATTCCCCGGCCGACCATCTCGCCGCCCCGAAGTCGGCGAGCTTGGCCACGCCGGCACCGCCGCCGACCAAAACGTTCCGCCCCTTCACGTCGCAATGCACCAACCCCATGGAGTGAAGATAACTCAACGCCGATACGATACAATACGTGTACGACCGAACAATCCTCTCGTCCACGTCAGCACAACACTTCCCGCCGGACCGCACCGCCAAGTCAGCAACGGTGCCGCCCTGGCATCGCCTCACATGCAGGTTCCGAAACGACACCGTTTTACCTTCCACACTCACATCATCCCCCAGATACCGAACCACAAAAGGCGACGAGAGTCCCCGGAGAACCGAAATCTCGTTCTCCAGCGCCGCCTCCCGACACCCCTGACCCCCTCTCCTCTCCACCGACTTGACAGCGAAAACGCCGCCGTCCGATCTCATGACGGCGAGATCAACGGTCCCGAACGATCCCTCGCCGATACGCTTAGCTCTGGTCCATGAACAAACATCTCTCTGAGCTTCCATTTTCCACCACGACTAAATATTCCGAATCTGGGAGGCTTCGGCAGAAACCCAAATGGGTATTTACTTATGTGTGAGGGAGCAATTATGAATTTATGTAAATATAGTATGGTGACATGTGAAAGCAGTGGGCAGAGACCTGTGTTGTGACAGTAGAGGAGGAGGATCCTAGTTTATCCTTAACCGAGCCATGGTCCATGGATATGGCATATTTTATATATATGCTGGGGGGGTGGTTTTTTTTGTCTGGTGAAGAAATTGGGTTTGCTATTTTAACATGTGGCTGCAGAGGTCGATGGTTCGTGGAAGCCCATTTGTGGGTTCCCGTTTTGACACTGTTCATGGTTCCGTGGGACCACCCTTAAGGTTTATGTGCCTCCCTTTTTATTTATTTATCCCTTCGTTTCCTTTTTCCATTTTCTCACTTTAATTTTTTTATGATCCTAAGTTTGATAAATATCAAGTTAAGGTTCATATTAAAGTAAAATTTGGATAGTTTAAGTAATAAGGGGTTTCATTATATCAATATAAATTATTAGTTAATAATGATTAATGAGAAAAAATATCAGTCATGATCGTATTATATTAAAAGAAACTTGAGTTATATGTATTATGATCGTAGGAAAATCATCGAATATATAAATTTTAAATAGATTTATTATCTTGTGCGAATGTTGTTTAATCGGATGTATTATTAATTTGAATTCTTATAAAATATCTAGGTAAAAATATTTATGTTTTATTATAAATATGACAAGGTATAAGATTAGTAGTAGTGGATAAGAAGAGAAATTGAAGGTCTGATTTTGGATTAGACTACTTCAGGGGCAAGTAAATGGATTAGATTTCTTAGTGAACGAAGTAAAATACATGCAAAAAGAAAAGAAAAAAAAGAGTCCAATTAGGTAGCCAAAAAGTGCAGGTAAGCTTGTCCACCACATGGGGGGTTTAATGGTGGGAACAAAGAAAGTGGGGTCCACTGGCCCAGACCCAGACTGACATGTAAGAAAATGGTAGGTCCACGTCCCACCCTCCCAAAGAGTTTGAAGCACACAAACCAGATGCCTATATGTCCCCATTCTCCACGATGCCTATGTCTGGCCCTTCCCACCCCTTGACGTGCACCACCACCCACCATTCCATTTATTAAATCCATTAAATCACATATCATATATTATATATTCCTACTGACACATCCCTTATATCCGTTCATATCTTCTTCTATTTCCCATAAAACGGATAATGAAGTTGGGGGACTTCTATTTTATGACACTTCCCAACTTTCTCCGTCAACTTTTTGATTGGGACATAAAATATAAACACACTTTTTGACGGCCCAACCCTCCTAATGTACCTAAGAGTTAGGAACTTTAGAAGGATAAGCGATGGGGGTGTCAACTGTCATCAACCTCAAACAAAAGGGGTAATTAAAACCAAATCCCCATTTCCTCATGGCCACCAATTTGGCCATGTTGGTTAATTTAATTAAATATGGGTTTAGGTCGTTTCACAACTTTGTCAATAATCTTAAATTTTTTTCATACGTGGGCTAGCTTCCTAGATTTTGATCCTCGGTTTTGTGGATTAGCGAGGTGGTGCCTTGTCTACCTTCAATGGATAAGTTGGAACCTTTCGTTACGCAAAGGGATATGACGAGCCACTCCTATAACTACTTCTCTACCTTTCTTTGTATCATAACTTGGATATTCTATTATCCTTGAGTAGATGTTATGAATTATGGAAGTTTTGATATATGAGAATATAATTAAATAAGTATAAGAAATAAACTTAAAGATGTACGAGAGTTTTAATACAATTTGACCAATTATGTTTACATCCCTATATGAGAAAAAATATTTTTATATGGTTTTAATGTAAAGATGCATAAGAGTTTTAATGTAATTTAATCAATTCTGCATATATTCATTGACGTGCTTTAGTTAATTATGCCTACATTTATTGAAATCAGAGAATATTTCTACAATTCTTAAAAACACGAATAACAAGATTGAAATATTAAAGTATTGGGACAATAGAAAAATTTGAAATACACCCAAACGCTTTAAATATCGAAAAAATATCTATAAAACTTGAATATCTAAAACTTTATATCTTTTCCTTGTGATTTAGAATATTTATAGGATATTTCGAATAACTTTTCTTATTTTATAAATGAATATAATATTATAATAATATAAATTATCTATAAGAAATATATTTTATAAAAATAATTAATACCAAATAGATTGTGACATATTCTAATGTCACGATTTTAAAAGTGGAATAGTAGTCACCTGGAGAAAATTAATGCACCCATGTTACCATATCATTGACTGCCTTTTCGTTTCACCCATGAATTATCTATTATAGATAATTTTACTTGTAACATGTTTTAATATTATCATACATGGTTGTACTTAATTAATATTAAAGAAACGAATTGCTCTCCAACTACCTAACTTAAATTATTTCTAATCACTTGGTGGGCTTATGACTTATACTAATCCAAAAAGGGAATATTGGTCTCACTAAACAAACCATGAATAACACAAGGATGGCTGGGAAGATTTGGGTTTTGTTATGGTATGCCTACCTTTGTCTTGAAAAATCAAGACAGGAGATGAACATGAAATCGAACGGCCAAAGCCGACCAATATTCAACATGCATGTGAATATCAATCACAACCTTTCATTTTGTTTATTTATTTAATTACTTAGTATAATAATATGTGATGATGAATTAATAATTAATAATAGTTGTTGTTTTATTTTAAAATTTATGTTAGAGGTTGATCCTGACATGCAAACCTCAATGTTATGTTCCATGCATGCATGTTTCTCCACCAACCTTAACCGCTAGCTGTTATTATTAGAGGCTTTTTGGCTTGGGGGTCTTGGTGAAGTCAACCATTTTTGTTTTACATGCAAATTTAAGCATTAATCACCACCCTCCAACACTTTTTTTTTTTCATTTCTTTAAATATTGTTCTGGTAATCAATATATTAGGACTTGTTAGAACATATATTTAAAAAAATGATTATTAAAACAATTGTGAAAATAGTTTTTACAAACCACATTAATTCCATTGATGGTTTGAGAGAAAAATTTTAATTATTAGGAAGCCAAACTAATTCAATATTTTAAAATATTTCTCAAAGTATCTGTACTACTTTTTAATTTATAATTTATTTATAGTTATTAAAAAACAATTGAATTTTATTACCCTAATTTTAATACAAACAAGCTGCGCCTGAAAGTCATTTTTTTTTGTTTGGAAAAACAAATGTATTTCAAAAATTATTTTGAGATATTTACCTGATATATACCTAATTCCAATACTTTTAGATATTTCTCTAAAGTATATGTCTTACTCTTTTTGAAACAAATTTATTTATCTTAATATAAATTCAAAATTTCATACAGCAGTTAAATCAAAATTTTTTTTTGTTATGAAGAAACACAAAAAACTAAATTCAAAAAAGAATAACAACAAAACAACACCAATCAAAATATATTATCAAGAATAATTGTCAAAAACAGGAATCATACAGTTCATAAGAGTTCACAAACAAGAGCTTTATTTTTTGGAAAAAAAAATGTATGTGGCCAACTTCAAGTCAATTAAAAAAGGGAAAAAAAAAATGAAGGACTAGAATAGGGTAGATACACCCATCAAGATCAACAATTGCTAAATGTAACATTGACATTATTTAAAAATGGGATTACAGACATATAAGTAGGCCATAATGTGTGGTGGTCAGAAGCCTTTGACATGTGATGAATCTTGCTCTGAAGCTACAAATCTACAAGGTGGGACCTTAGTAAAATTCCCCAACCAGAACATAGAACACACTAGGTTCTCATGTTAATCTGGGTTGGGGGGTACTGACCCTCCATGTATCCCTTCCTAGGTGGGGTCCAATTTCCAGCCGTCCAACCCCATAATACCAGAAGCGATGTTCCTTAACTAGGCTGTTTGTCTTAGGAGGTTGGTCACATACAATGTTTGGTACAATAATTAAGGCATTAATTTAGGGAAATATACATATGAAGGCAGCCAAACACATAACATGATACAAACACTGGGAAGAGCCAAATGGGATGGAGTTGGCTTTACCATGCTATGAGAGGTTGGTTATTAACAGGGGTGTTGTGGGTTGGGTTTTTGTTGTAGACAGCTGCTGTTGACTGTTTCAAGTTGTGTGTGTGATTATCTTCAATTTTTTTTTCTGGGTCTTTTTTTTTCCTTTTTTATGAAGATGTCTTTTGGTGTCAACTTGACTGAGTGGGGGGCAAATGAGAGTGATGGTGAGGGTGAGAATGTATGTAGTCAATTTACTATTCTTCACCAATGCATCTTCCCAGATGGGTCATGTTCTAGTCGTATCAAAAATCAATGCTGAGTAAAAAATCAATGTGTTTTATTATTTCAACTTCTACTTTATATGTGTTTTTTTTCATATTCATTCATTTTATATTACAACGTTATAATATTATGTTATGAGGAAGACTTGAATTTGATTCCTTCCCTACCCCAACCTCATCCATTGGTAGAACATTGGCACTACATATGTGTTAATCTAGCACAACATGGATAATAATCAGGGTTTATAAATGCTCCATCAAATAATCAGTTGTACTAGCCTTTTACACGGCTTTTCATTAATTCGCCTCAGTTTTACTTCTTTATTAAGCCTACACCCTTAAGAAAAGGTGTCGATAGTGTTGAATTCAACTTATATGGATCTTTCACCTTTCACTCGCCTTGCGAAACACTATAATAACCCATTTCATAAGGAAATTAGCCTTTTTAATAATCATGTTAGTTTTTAGAAGTCCATATGATTATCAAAAGAATGAATTTTAATCAAGTTCATGGTACTTCATTTTCAGCATACTGACATGGAGAATGAATTTGAGATGGGAAAAAGGAAGAAAGTGAGGGATTTTGCTCAATGACAAACTGAAAAAATAAAAAGAAGACTTTTTTTTGTTTCCCCCCTCCTCCCTCCAATATTTTCTCTGAACTCCTAAAACCCTCCAACCATGAGAAATTTCTAAAACCAGCTGTTAATGGACTTTGATTTCTTTTAGCAACTGAATCCAACTTCTCAACTTCAGAATGCCGGAAACAAGACTTCCGATGCCCGGAAAAAGGCTAAAAGGTGAAGGAGTGTGTAATGGATTCTTTGGGAAGAAACAAATAAGAATTGTAGGGAAAATGAATATCATATAATATCAACAGTGTGTGTTACAGAGAATCAACCGATTTACATATCAATAAAAGAATGGTGTATGAAAGTTATAGAGTCAGTCAGCTAGATAAGGCTCTCTACCAGTATAACTATTAGATTTTCCTCCTCGTGTGTCTTAGTCTACTACCTACCAGCCATTGGCAATTGAACAGAAAACCAGCAAAAACATAATCATCCATGGAGAGAACTGAGTTTCCACTGAAAAAATAAATTCTCTATTATTTGTTAGAATTGGAATTCCTTCTTGGGGTTAGATGTACTGGTTCAACTGAATTAGCATCACATTATCATCGTGAGCCGCGTGAAACCGAGAGGTCTCACGAGCTTTACAGGCGAACAAAGGATCTGGCTTGTTGACACCAATGCAAAAAGGACGAGAAATATCAACTGCTTCTTGGTTGTGCCTAGAGCAAAAAGAAAATCCATTTAGATTCATAGCTTATAAGATCATTAGAGAAAGGCAAGTAACAACTAAATGTTTAAAGTCTAGTTTTGGTGCATTACCTTTCCATAATCCATCAGATGCAGGATCAGAACTCATAGTCAGATTGAATTTCAAGGATTTTTGTCTCTGGCTCATATAGTTACCACTGTTTAAGATGACGATCGCCATTCCTCTGGATACATTCACAAAGATCTGATTCCAGGCGCATGTCAGCGGCGGGTTTCTCTCTCTTACTGAGAAAAATTCATATGATCAGTCTGAATTCAGGACAAGGATTCTTCAAACACTTGCGTTTCAGAATATTTATCATCTTCTTTGGCGCTGATTCTGGCCTTTTCATCCTACTTCTCGAAGGCGTGATCAGAAGTAAGGGCCTTGGCAACTCCTCTGCTCTGCATAACAGCACGACAGTCGCCTGCATTCGACACAACGGCACCGTTTCGGATCAAAGCATCACAGCATGATCCTACGAAGATCCTCCTTCAGAAAATCCAGAATCTGTGTTCAAGTAACCGTGTTTTACGGCTTCTTCAATTTTCATCTTCACCCCTCATCTTTCATTTCCATCTAAGATGTTCTTTTTCAGGTTTTCTGCTGCAGATTCAGCAGCTTTTGGATACCATGGCCATCAAGCTAAAGAAAGCCTCAAAGATCATTTACAGATTATAACTGGTTATGGTGAGAATAGAAATACAGCTTCATATCTCTCAAATTACAAAACACGGATCACTGTCGAATGGTTTATTTCATATTTTCAATACATCTGATAGTATTCCGGATCTAATTATTCTCCAAGAACTTCCTATAAGTTTATTCCACAAACAAGGTTCCAAAAAGAAATCCCCAGAAGAAATTAAGTATCCTCATCAAGCTTAAAAACAATTTATATAGATTTTTGTTTTCTCAAGAAAATTCTCGGTCTGCTCCAGTGGGGAATAATTCTAAGCCGAAAGAAATAAATACCATGTTTTAAATTCACATCTCTAATATAAACAGTGAGAAATATTTTCACCTGTGCTCCTAATGTTTCTCAGAGTAATTTTTCTGAAGCTGTATTGAAACATACCCCAAGATTCTACAAATTTCTAGTGATTCCCCATGAAAATTCTCAGAAAAGATTATGTTTTTATTTTTTTGTTTTTGTTTTGTGCAATAGTCTCCAACAGCTACTGATCTAGGAATACAAAATGTAAAACTGGAACTAGCTAAGGGAAAAAAAAAATCAGAATTTCACCAATACCTGTTGGAGTCTCCTTGAAGGTCAACCACAGCCGAGTAACGATCCTCCATAGCTTCTCTCCTCCCCTTCTTGCAATACACAGAGTAATATCCATCTCTCTCATCCTCCAGCATCTCCCTATACCCCTCACCCAGCGGCACGGACTTGGAACAATCAACAACACCAATCAGATGTCAACCTCATGACTCTTCCGCTAAAGCCGTGGGCGGCAGAACGCCGAAGCGGAAGAATGACTCCTTTGCAGGCCTCCAGCCCAGTCAAGGGCTTGGGAAGCCGAATCCTAAAGGGAGAAGACGGCGATGACGGCGAAGATACATGGTGGTGAAGCGACAGAGTGTCGGGAGAAGAGACCGAGGTTTTGCAGAAGAGAGAAGACGAGGGAGAGAAGACGGGGGAGTTAGCCAGAGCAACCGAGCACGCCATTGAATTCTGAAAACGTTTTCTCTTTGGTTTCTGTTTTTGCTTTCGTCTTTCAGTGATCTGATTCTGTTTCTTCTGTGTGTTAAATTGATTTGGAGGCGCGGCCAATGAGGGACTTAAGTAAGGGGCGTTTTTTGAGTCAAGAGTAGGGCCCCCATCCGTGTTTCCAATTTCAAATTTTTTTTCTCAAAATAAAAAATGAAATAAATAAAGGAGAATTCCTTTCACACCAACTCATTTTTTTTTTTTGGATTTATTAACTTAGATTAACAATAAAATCATGAGTGTTATTGTGTTAATACCAAAAATAATTATAGATTTGATAATCTAATAATACCTGAAATATCTAAGATTTTAGATTTATAACATACTGAAAACTAAGATTTTAATACCTAATAATTTTATGGAATCAAATTTCATCATCTGAAAATTAATCTGAAAACCATAAAAAAGTTAAAACCAAACTCTAATAAAAAAAACGAATATTTTTTTGTGAATAAGAGTTTGAAAGAAAGAACAAGGGAAGTAAAGGGTAGAGAATTTCTATAAACCTAATTTTTATCCTTTCACACCGACTCTATCTATTATGGGGAAATTTTGCAAATAAAAAATCGTTTTGAAAAAAAAAAATTGAAGATAGAAGGCTGAGGATGGTCAAACACGTCATTAGCAAAAGCAGAGTTTTTGACTCAATACTTGAACTGCATTGAAGTCATAATATCCTGGAGTTTTATGGCTGGAGACAGGTGGCGACCGTTGATTAATGGAGGCAGTTTCTGCGAAGTTACCGTTGGGGTGGCGACCGTTGCTTGTTCCCATTTGAACACGCTCATTCACTCCTGAAATTTGACCGTTTTCTTATGTCTGATAGAAATATCAAATATAAGCGTGTCTTCCCTTCCTGAAATTAAGGAAATATCTATCTCCCATCCATTCTCATTCTCCCTGATGATTTTCCGGATTCTCCATTCTTTTTAATATTATTTATTCCAAAAATGTAATCTATCAATAGATCCCATATACAAATTACAGAAATAATCTTATAGATAAAATAATATTTGGGTTAATAATGTAATAAACTGGCATAAATATGATGAATTTAATAATATAATGATCAAAATATTTATGACTATAATTCAATATATTCGATTGATTAAATCCGTTTTATTTGTTTGAATTCATACGAAAATAAGAATGCATTTCTGAAAATAAAGCGTTATAATAAAGCGATAAAGCTATTATCTTTATCATTAACGAGTCGTCATGAATCGAAGCGATCGATAAAGCGTGATAAGTAATAGCCTTGATAAGGCGAAGATAGAATTAAAGCGTCGCGATAAGATGATTCTGTACTTAAAAAAACTATATCGTAATAAAATTCGATGATAAAGTAAAAGGCTGATAAAGCGGCAAATAACGATTATCTGGCTATTTGAGTGTTGGTTCTTTTGATATTTTTTTATTATGAAATGAACTGGAAAAGTAGTAAGGAAATAAAAAATAGTAAATAAAATGATTTTTTTAAGTTTTGTTTCACCATAAAAAATATAAAAGAAAAATCAAATATAATCAAAACTCAAATTTTTTTTATAGATATTTTTAATATAATAGAGAAAAACAAATAAAATGAGTTTGAATAAACATATGAAATTAATTTTATTAAGTTTAAACCCATTATTCATTTTTCTCAAAATTTTATTTTATTCCACTTTTTCTCTTTATTTTTTTTTCTTTTCCTTATTATTTTTTTTAATAATCTTAGGTTTTGTTTGAAACCTAAAAGTAATAGGGAAAGAAAAAAATATTAAGGAAAATGATTTTTTTTTTATGTTTGGTCTTTTCGTGAAAAATATAAAAGTAAATAAAATATAATTAAAATTTCTCAAAATTTTATGTATTTTTGAATTTCTTAATCCTTGTCTAATAGAGAGAAATAAATAAAATGAGTTTGAATAAACATATATAATTAATTTATTAAGTTTTATAATTCCCCTCATGCCTAACTTATATGGTAGAAAGTTCAACATTTAAAAAAGTGAGCATAGGGAGAGGAGGGGTCTCAGGTTTGTGTACCAATATGGACAATTTACTATATTGTAATTAAAATGTTTAGGTATAAATTTTTTTTATTAGGTTTAAACCTATATTTTTATTTTCCTTTGAATTTTATTTTTTTCTACTTTTCCTTTATATCTTCTCCCTATTGCTTTTCGGGTTTGAAACAAAGCTTTAGGATTTGTTTGTTTACAGTTTTTGAAAACTATTTTTTTGTTCTATGAAATAAGGAGAATAAGAAAAACACAAAGAACACGTTTAGTTCTTAATTTCTTTTTGTTCTAAAAAACACATAGAACAAAAAAAAATCTTAAAGCTTCAAAAGAATAATAATAGTTTCGAGAGAAACGTAAGAATTACGTTTTAAATAACTTTTAAAAAACCTTTCTCAAAGAAATCGCGTAATACATCTCGCGGGAGGCGTTCGACGTTTAAAAAGTATGGCATCTAGGTAAGGGAGGGGTCATATCCAGTTGAGAGAGTTTACTACATTTTAACAAAATGTTTAATTGTAAAAAAAAAAAACTTATTTTCAAGAACAACTTTTTTTTTACATTTTAATAACACAGTTCTGATAACAAGCTGTCAGGATTTGAAGCGAGATCCTTCCACTCTTATGTCTGTCGGGTTTTAAACGTTAATGACTCTGCATGGGGAATAGGTAAGGATAAAAATTTATCGAAAATAGTTCACTACGTTATAAAATCTTGGTGTCAAAAAAAAAAAAAAAAAAACTATTTTCAAGAACAAATTTTTTTTTACGTTCATGACTTTTAGTTATAATGTAATAATATTACTGCTACTTCAGTCGAGATCGGCACTAACTACATGTTACATCGCATGAGATATCTGGGATAGAGAACACCGAAGCAGTTTTTAAAAGGAGCTTGTAACCTTAAATTTTTATTTTTGTGTCAAAACATTGACCCAGCAAACACTTCCTATATGAATGAATGAATTATTTGTCACCTATACTCACGGTAACATGTTGTAAGCGTAATAGTTGGTACAAGAACTTCACAATAATTGCATTTTATGAGTTGTATTAATTAAGAATTTATTATGGGCGCACAGCTAAGCCGTGACGTCATTCTTGTAGTACAGAGATGGACTGCATGAGCATGAGCGTCAATACTCTTTATAACATTTATTTATTTAATTGACTTGGTATAAAAAAAATAAAAAAAAACTATCACGTTTATAAATGAGTTTTTTTTTTTTTTTTTTTTAATTTTAAATAATTAAATAATTGGGATGAAGTGTGAAATTGGTGTGAAAGGGTATTAATGAAGTGGTGCATCTTACTTTTTATTTTTCTATGGATGCCAAAATTTCAACGTAATTGTTGACCAAAAAACCCTCGGAGGCTTCGTTGTCCACATTGCATTTACAAGAACTCCATTATCCAATTCTTCTTATTTTATTTTAGAAAATCACAATAAAATTTTTATTTATTTATTTATTTTAATTCTTGTAGTAATAGGGTTTATATTCAGGCTAAAGGGGTAGCGATACAGGTGACAGGGCATTTTCCCTCATGCATATCATTTTTGTTTAGTAGGTATGTGTAGAATCTCGTGTTTTTTGTTATTATATGTTTTTCATTAAAAATACGAAATTCGTTTTTTATTTAAAAAACAATTTTTAAAAAATAGTTTGGAGTCACTACTTAATTTTGTTTTATTTTAAAAAAAAATAAAATAAGAAAGAAAAAGCTACAAATATAGCTACATAATAAGAAAATCTGAGTTAGTGCGGAATTAAAGTCGGGTTCTTGTCGGAATATCACGATGAAAGAGAGGCGTAGCGAAACTACAGCGCAAAGTCGGTCTTTCTTAAATAAAAGTAAGGGGAAAATATGAGAGCACGGTAGCAAGCCGTGAATGCGAAATGCTTGATATGTCTAACGTGTAAGGCAATATATAAATAAATAATTAATAGTCGTATAGGAAAAATGTGTAATTGAACGACATGTTATAATGTATCGATTTGGAAGCTTGATATTGTCTGATATGAATACAAATTATTGTCGCGTTGATTAAAAATTGGTTATAAATCATATGTAAAATTATTTATTAAAACGATACATGGAATGTCGGGCTCCACCCAAGCCCATTTATATGTTGCACAAAATAACTCTTAAAGATTCCATTTTATAGAAATTGTAGAATTAATAATATGTTTGGAACGTTTGAAAACTAACTTAAAATTGAAATTTTGAAAATTGGAAGTTCGAAATTGAAATTTGAAAATTGAGAATTTTGAAATGAAATTGAGATTGAGTGCAGATTGAGAATTTGGAAATTGGATTTTGAAATTAAAAACTTGAGTTTTATAAATTTGAGACTTAGAAATTTGTAATTTTGAATTTAAAAATTTGAAATTGGAAATTGAGGTACTTGAATTTTGAAATTATGTCACTTGAAATTTGAAATTAGAATCTTGAAAATTTGAAATCGGAAATTATAGTACCTTGAATTTTGAAATTAAAACATTTGAATTTTGAAATTGAGAATTTTTAATTTTGAAATTTGAGATTTAAGAAATTCATGTTTGAAATTGAGTGATTTCAATTTTAAATTGGAAACTTGAAAATTGAAATTGAAATTGAGAATTTAATTTGGAAATTAGGGCACTTGAATTTTAAAATTAGGAATTGGTAATTTGGAGTGGAAACTTGAAAAATTAAAATTAAAAATTGAGGGACTTGAATTTTGAAATCAGGGTAGTTGATTTTTGAAGTTTGAAATTAAGGGACTTAAATTTTAAAATTAGGACACTTGAATTTTGAAGTGGGAGTGCATGATTTTGAAGTGAAACCTTGAAAATTTGAAATTTGAGATTTAGAGGAACTTTGAATTTTAGAAAATGAGAAATTTAAATTTCAATTTTGAAATTTAGACACTTGAATTTTAAAGTGAGAAATGAAAATTTATAACTTGAGATTTTTGTTTAAGGGATTTTAATAAATTAAAGGTGGATGATGGTTATGTGTTAAAGAAGGAATAAATTGAATAATTTAAAAAAACATCTTAATAATAATTATATATATATATATATATATATATATATATATATATATATATATATATATATATATATATATATATATATATATATATATATATATATATATATATATATAAAAGACAATTAATTTAAAAACAACTATATAAAGTAAGAATTTTTAAATAAAAAAAAAGTCAAGAAAACTTATTTGGTAGGCAGCGGCTCCTGGGTGAGTCGCCTCCTGTCAGATAAATCATTAAAGCGGATCGTTTAAAGTGGGCCCCTTGGCCAAAATTATTAAAGCTTTTAAGTATAAGAGTTTTGAGTGCTGCCATTTTTAATTGAGATGCTCCGTCCTCCTTATGAAATTTATAAACAAGTTTGGGCCTCCAATTAGAGGCTATTGATCAAACTTTTATCCTAAAAAATATCCAATTAAAGGTCATTAAGGTTGATGCAGCATCCTTTGGGTTTAGGCCTTGCTTCCCCACAGGCCGCGACTTGCGTGGGCCCATGCTGACCCCGTCAGTAGCGGTCGAAGTCGGCTCTTATGTCATCATGAGAAACAAACCAGACGGGAGAGTTTTTAAACCCCATCTAGGGTTCCGAGTCCCCTAGTCGGGCATCCTACTGCATATGGGAAGTTGGTTGTGAATAATATAAAAAATGTATTTATCCACGGATCTCCTAGTATCCAAATCTGATATGTCTCAAAAGCATGAGTTCTTAATAAGGGGGAATTAGTCTTTGATAAGAGAAAAATCCTAATGTCACTTGAGAAGTATGAGATTATCTTTACTATAATAAGAAAATTTGAGTATAAAGGGGAACTTCCCCTGAGAAATCAAATAAAATATCATTTCCATTTATATTTATCTTATTTCTTTTTCTTTTCTTCCACCTTTTAGTGTTGTCATGTGGGGGAGGAAGGGGTAAGCCATACTATCTGGACCATTTTTACAGTTCATGCCCAGTGCGGCTGATGCCTTGAAGGAATTAGGCGATCAGGTAATAATAATTATGTTTATTGGAAGCCCAAAACGAAAAGAATGCATCGACGGCAAGCGAGAAACGGCTCGTATTATCAGTAGCTTAAACCAGGCGTCTTTGATATCTTCTCATTATAAAGCAAGAGCACCTGTTGTTACCAGTATCTGCTTATAAATGTATCTGTGTAGATATGCAAGATGATGCTGGGAAAAAGCCAGAATACTTTAATCTCAAATCTCTGTACCCTCTCTAATATTCAAGCGGTCCAGATGCGGCGACCTTTGGCGAGCGAGCTTGATGGGCCTCGTGGCGAAACGATCAAATGCCGGTAGTAAACATTGGCCTTTGGTGAAAGCAGAGCGCCAGCAGGCATTTGGTAGGCGGGATTGGTTGCCTGTGGAGATTAGGCAATGCTGGGCTATTTGATGGCGGGCTTGACGGACCCTGCCAAAAATATAAATTACAACAGCATCTTTCAGTAAAATTTAGATAATTCAAGGTATCTAACTCATTCATCCTGAAGCTTCAAATTTTAAATAATGTTTTATTATCAATTTATATATCAACCTGTATAAAATAAGCAAACTAGTAACAATTAATCTATGTATAGTTCTTATGAAAAATTATAATTTACTTTTCTCAACCTATAAAATATTAAAAAAATGCAGTTCGGCATTAAATAAACATAGGTTAAGGGTTGGAGAGTATACATGTAGGCGATTCTTTATGTGTAATTATAATTAAAGGTTGTTAGTTAAAAGAGCACTCATTGCCCAAATGTCAGCACACCATCCCCGTTTCCCTCGCCCCCACACCCTTCTCTATATTTCTTCAGCAACCCCATCTCAATCCAATCACACTATATTCTCTAACTTCCACTATAATTTCAAAAGATTTTATATTTAAATCTTCCATTTCTTCATACCTTCACAATCACTAAATTTTTCACCATTTATCATGGATTATTTAATAATTAATTAAAAATTCCATTATAAATATATAACATTTCTTATTTTTTTTCCTCCTCTCTAATCTCCATCTCAAAAATTCTTTCTATTTACTCCATCCGTAATTGAATTTATGATCTAATTTTTCATTATATTAGTGTTTTAACAATTCAGCAATATTGGTGGCTTATAACTGGGTTTCTCCCAATTTATGTGTATTCTACAATCTATTTATTTTTATCATATTCTATTTCTATTTGTTGCATTTAAATTTTTCATTTTAAATAATATTTACATAATAATAAATTTAATATGGATAGTGCATGTGTATTTTTCAACTCATATGAATCATCAAACAAAAAATTTACTTAGAATAATGAAACAATAATAGAATTTTTTGATGAAATAGAAATAAATTTGAAAATGATAAAAAAGAAATTAGCTTAAATATAATTGTGAAGTAGAGTTTTAATTAGTGGATCAAGTGTTGCTTTAAGTCATCTAAAGATATTAAACATTATAAAAATAAAAATAATATTAATCATTAAATTATAATCTTTGATGGTAGAGATGAAATTGGAAACTTTCTTACTTTAGATGAAATTGTTTGTCGAAAAATGGTTGATTATATGATCGAGAAATTTTGACAGGCCTTTTAATATAATGAAAACTTGTGATTTTAAGAACAGATTTCAAAAGAGTTATTACCCCCTCGATTTTGGGGTTGTGGTTTAGATATATGAGAAAAGAAATTTTCATAAAAGAAATTTAAGGGTATTTTTAAATTTGAAGGAAAATTGTTCTGTCTGATGTTTGAGGATAAATTACCCAAAACACTATGTTGTAGTTTATGTGATACTATGAATTATTGACAATGATAATTAAATGAAAGAATAGTTCATTTTAAAACAATAAATACTCTTTTTGTGATAAATATAACAGCTTTTTAAATGAAGTGATGAGAATGTAGAGACTTAGGTATTAGTGATGAAATGTACCAAACCGGAATTAGATATCCTTTATGTAATCTCTTGATCACGTAGATTAAAAGATTTTGTAAATTAAGATGATCTGTCAATTATTTCATGTATGTTGTTATACATATTTAATTGATTGTAGAATGGATTAAAGCTCAGTTAATAGTGTATTACAAAAAAATTAACATTACATATAAAGTAATTAGTAGTTCCAACAAATATAATTGTTTTTTTTGTGAATTATTTTAAATATCGAATATGAAAGAAAAATGTTAATTCAGGCAGGCACTTGAATTAGTTTGCATGTCATCATATCTCCTTATATATATATATATATATATATATATAATTAAATAGGGGTGGGTAAAAAAAACCTAAGAAATATAATTGATCGAAAACCCAAACCGAAATCGAATTGAAAAATAGGTTAACTGAATCGAATAGTTTGATTTTGTTTTTGTTTTACATAAATTTCGGTTTTGATTTACAAAATACAAAAAACGTGGTTTCTATTAACCAATCAATATATCTATATATAGGTTTTCTAGCTTATATGAGTGGTGACTTTCCACTTTTATCCATCGCTTTTACTTCTCTTTTTTTTTTCCCTTAAACCAACATTTTACCATTTTTCTTCAAAAAACCAAAACATATGTTATATTATTTGGATTAGTTTTTTTTCTACTGCTCATAAAACACGTGATCGATTAAAAACCGTGATTAAATTATCTAATTTCATGTGTTTCATATATTATTCATACATGTATTATAAATGTGTATTATAAATAGTCAAGTGTCATGGGATTGCAAATAAATAGATTGTATTTATTTTTTTCTTTACATTTTTTTTTGTATTTATAATGATTATTATAATTTGAACTTTCCTATATAATTATGAAAATGCAATTTTATTTTTTAATTATGATTAACTGAAAAATCGATATATGGTTAATCGAACAAATGGTTAATTAAAGATTTGGTTAACCATATTAATTGGTAGGTTTTTTGTTTATATAAATAATAAACCAAAAACCGACGATCGATTTTTATTTTATGTTACGGTTCGATTAACCGAACTATACCTACCCCTAAGCATTTATGTAAAACATGTGTTCCACGCCAAAAAAATGGAGATGAATACAATATCGTTTCATTTCTTATAATAGATTATTTTTTTAAATTATTTGGGATTTCTTTTGCTATACTCCTTCTCTAAAATAAAAACCGTATTAATAAACGAGCACCCAATTTGACAAATCGGTTTCATGTGATATTCTTATATATATATATATATATATATATATATATAGAGAGAGAGAGAGAGGAGAGAGAGAGAGAGAGGAGATATATTATTTTAAATATATTAATATTTCATATTTATTATTATTATTATTATATTTCTTTTCTATTAACAAATATTTTATAAGAAAATTTCAAAATTTTGAAAGTCTCTTGTTTTTAAGGGTATTTTCATCTTTGTTTTTTCACTCAGCTTTTAATTCGGGAGATGAAAATACGAGTAAGATGTATTATATTATTATTTAATATTTCCTATAAATTTCTCCAAATAAAAATTAAAAAGAAAAATATGAATCTTAGCATGTCAGATTTTTCAAAGTACCTTAATTATTTATAACGAAAAAAAAAATGCTAAGTAATAGTAATAGTAATAGTAATAATAAATGATGGTGGAGAAATAGCCTATCTAAAAATAAACATATGAAGAAGTAAAGAGCATATCTAAAAAGAAAGAAAAAACTATTTATAGGATAGTTTATAGGCGGAATTATGTTAAAGTTTCAAAGAAGCATAAAAAGGAATAAAAAAATATCTCTTAATTTAACCAATAGTCTCGAATATGAGCCACGAGAATATTACTGTATTATGTGTTAGACTGTTTCTATCCTTATGGTAAATCCCGACTCATATGAGATTAGTATAAATGTGGTATAACTTAAAAGCATATTTCATGAATGCATGAGTTCGTTCAAAATACTTCATGATCTGATAAAAAAAAGAATAAAAAAATAAGCAAAGATCACCAAACCAACATGTGTTATCTACCACTGTTGAATAGCAAACTTAAGCTTTAGAAGAGAAAAAAAAACTCTAACATTTCTTTTACCATAACCTATTATTTTCATTAAGAGGAAAAGGAAAACATGTCAAATCTTAAAAACCCTAAAATCTTCCACCTTTAAATCGTAAAAACTCTAAAATCTTAAAATCCTTCAAAGGTGAAGGACGTCTTATATATTAGGAGAACGAAGGAAGACGGTTAATTTTAAAATGTGACATTATATTGGTTAATAAATCGTTTTGAAAGAAAAATACTCAATACAATATCAAATAAAATGTCTTATGTGGTGTAATAGGAAGAACTTTCATGGATTATATTGGTTATAACTTCTTTTGGCTTCCCTTGAGTCTAAATTCTAGCTCCACCTTTGTTTGATGGGTAATTCAATTGGTTCGGCTTAGGGCTTACTCCCCAATGGTCACGGATTCACCTTTAGCGCATCAACGTTTATTCAACCCGTTAATCCTCTGCGCCCTACGAGACAATGGCGCTGGGCTTATAAACCTGGAATAAAACCCATGCTTATCTAACCTGTTACCTCAAGACGGCAGATTAATCGAAAGCATAAACCCGATCGAAAAACCCATAAAGAATAAAAATAAAAAGCAAAATAGGCTTAGCTAATTGTCACACTATAAAAATAAAATTGCAACCACACAAATGGGGACGAAGAAAAAGGGGGATGAATTTTATGGTTCCATATATACTTCATACCTCCAATAATGCCTTTGTTACGAGTTTTCACTACATGCCAACATTATCATATTTTACTTTCATTCCCTTTTATTTTAATATATTAGATTTTGCATGTCTAATATATTGTAAAAGTTTATAATCCAAATTTCATCTAATTGGCATGTCTAAAATAATATTTTTTCTTTTTATATTTGACATTTTACAATATTAAAAAAATAATTTATTTGCTTGAGAACTTTTAATACTATATGTAATGTTTCTAATTTTTTATAATATACTATCAACTTGTTTTAATCCATATTTTACAATCAAATTTAAAATATATGCACAACACCGTACATAAAATAATTTACTATGATCATATTTTATTTGCCAAAATCTTTTTAATATATGCACTACTACATCATTATTAGAAGCATTATATAATATTATTACAAATATTTTATCACTAATAACTAAGTCCAAGATTTCATCATTTATTAAAGTTGTTATATTTTTATCATTATGTGGAGTATTTATTGTTTTCAATGAAACTATTCTTTTATTTAATTCATATTCATTATCAATATAATAAACAGTAATACATAAAAAACCAATGTTGGTTAAGAATGTCAAAACATAAGATGTTAAACAAACTTTTCCTTCAAAATTTGTAAAATATAATTTTTAAATTTCTTTTTGTATATGAAATATTTTCATAATATCTCTTTCATACATTTCTCAAAAACCAACCTCTAAATAGAGTGGCTAATAACTCTTCAAATTGTTCCCGAAAAATCACGAAGTACATCATATTAAGCCACTCAAACCCTTATTATATAATCAATAATTTCTGGGACAAACAGTTTAATCTTTAAAGTAAATGTTGTTAAGTTTTAACTTTTATCTCTATCTAATTACATGTAATTTCTAATATCAACATTATTTTTAGTTTTACAATGTTCATAATAACAAATTTTACATTTTGCTTTAATTTATTTTTATTATTTTTAAAATTTATTTATTTTCTATAAAAAAAATTCATATATTTGAAATAAATTTTTGTTTGATGATTCATATTGAGTGAAAAAAAATAAAAGATACACGCGCTATCCATATTTAAATTATCATAAAATATTATCTAAAAACATTGATTTTATTTCTTTTTTATTATTTTCTAAATTTATTCATATTCTATTAAAAAAAATTTATAAATTCGAACTAAATTTTTTGTTTGATGATTCACACATTTTTTTTGTTTGATGATTCACACATGGAATGAAATTGACCATCTATATTTAAATTATTATAAAATATTATCTAAAACAAAAATAAAAATACAATAAATAGAAATAAAAAGATAATAATAAAAAAAAAAAAGAATATTACTAAATTAGAGAATCGAAAGTAAAAGCCACCAATAGAAATAAACATACTTTTTATTTTTATTTTATATATTACATATAAATTATAATTTTTTCATAAGTTATAACTTACATATAGAATAGTTGGTTAAGAATATTTATTTTTTAATAATTAGTATACAATTTTGATTATCTAAAATTTTATGTGGGATGCCACAAATTTTTTATATTTTTTAATAGGCCCATCAAGCCCACCCACTAGAAGCCCATCAAGATCGCCCATCAAAAGCCCGTCCAGCCCACCTAACAAAAAGAACGTAAAACCCGACTCCTCACTCCAGCCCTTGACTAATCAACAGTTTCTAGCCCAGGCCAACCCAAGCCACCCACAGGCTGCAATTTGAAGGGCTGGCCCTGAGATTCCTAGTAAATCACACAAATGACCTTCCTTTTATAATTATTAGCTGTTGGGGGATACAAATTAAAATCATCACCATCAATCAAATCCAGGTCTTTGTGAAGTTTATAAATATGGAGGTAAATTAAACGTACTCAATTGGGAAATGAAAAGAATTGTTTGCAAGGGAAATTGAAATTATATAGATATTCATGAGAAATTTTATAATAATGGAAAATACAATGGTCATATTTAATTAATCTTCGTCCCCTAACAGACATAGTCGAGCCTACCTCCTATAAACACAATTAGAAATGTGACATTTTGAAACAAATTTACAAAAGGTTAGTTTCTTATAAAGGTTTTCAGACCTCTGCCAGCAGACGAATTTTTTTTTGGCTGAGAGTGATCAGTGCCACAAAGGTCTCAACCGAAATGAACCAAAGATCTTCAACCAAGAGATAGACTTAGCTTCATATATAAAATAAAAATATATTTTTCTACATATAAAACTTAATTTCTATCAATAATAAAATTAAAACAGACATATCCATTTCACACATTAAAAGATAAATCCACACATAATCAAAATCATACTATATAATAATAATAAAATTAATAGCTAACAAGCTTTATATTAGATTACATCGTCATAAAGACTAAGTTTCACCAATGCGAATATCACTAAATTAATATATCAACTTCTAAACAATACATAAAATTTTAAAAAAAATAACTCATTTAACTTAAAATAAATAAATACATAACTCAATTAACTTAAAATAAATAAATACATATAACAAAATAAAATAACACACAAATTTTAAAAAATTACTTTGTGCGCCAACAATATTGAAAGTCTCAATAAAATAAAAAGTTAAAAAGGACGCCGGATGATCAAAGGAAGGAAAAAGTTAAGAACCGGTTAACCCAGCATCGTGGTTGGCTGCCAATGTAGTCGACCGACGGGTGACCGGGGTTTTATCCCCGATTTTTGCTCTTTGTTCCCCGATCCGTCACCGTTTTCCGATTGGACGGGCCGGTACAGTTTTAAAAACCTTGGTTTTTATTTTGCAACTGAGCACTTTGTTAAACCGTCCCACTTTGTTACATTTACAATGTAGATATCCTGACTTATAACGCTCTGCCAACCAACCAAGCTAGGAAAATGCAACTTATATATTGCAACAAAATTACTTTATTTTATATGTATTAATACTAAAAAGTGTCGTTAAATCAAGGAACATTTGGCAAATAAATAATCAAAACAATAACAAAAAACAGTGTATAGAAGAAAAAAAAATCAAAAATCAAAAATCAAAACACAAAACATTTCAACAGCAAATATATGTAGTTCTCCGACGTCCAGATGCAGCACAACTGCAGCACCGGATAGCGAGGAGAACAAAATTCTAGCTTCGCTTTATTCATGGTCGCACAAAAGCACAATCATGATTGCGTTTAATCGAAGAAAGTGAAGCTTTTTCAAATCAATACAAAACAACAAAACAATCCGAAACAAAAAACAATCAATTGTGAAAATAAAGTAGCAGGATAGTAAACTCAGTCCCTTAGATGTTCATAAGAGTTGCGATCATATCCGCAAGTCATTACAGGTCTGTAGGCTCATCATCGTTGTTAAACTACCCACACATTTTCAAAATGCATTTTTTATGGTAAAAATAGAATTACTGGTGTCGTTCAAAAGCTAATAGAAGAAGAGAAAGAAGATAGGGAAACAAGTACGGTGGAGAAATCAATCAGATCGAAGCTTTAAAAATCACAAAAAAGAGATTTAGAGAGAGATGTTTCAACTTCCCTGGGATGCAGTGCAGTTGGAATTAGGTTGCAGATGCAAATGTAAGGCAGAAAGCTGAACACTTTACTTTTGCTTCCAAGGGAAACGAGTCGATCAGAAACAGTTAAATCCCGTCGACCAGGATTAAGAAGCAACAGGAAAACCTCTGGTTTGAAAAAAAAAAAGACATTAATCAAAGCTTGTGAATCTTACACTAATCAAAGATTGACCGATCTAGATCAAACCCTAATTCGCTCGGCGCTAGGATGGATGACGACCTGTGGAGAGAAGGCGAGTTTTATAGATGTAGGGCTAGTCAGATCGAACGGTTTAGATTTGGGTATTGATAGATCAACGGATGGTATATTGCGACCCTTTATTTTTCTGTTTCTCTCACAGATCAAACGATGTGCCCTACCATGAAAACTTTGGGCTGGGGCTTCAACTCAGATCTATGAATTCCGGGTCGGGGTCGAAACCGGTTTTGGGTGCCCGCCCCGCCCATTAATAGTCAGGGTAGGTCATATATAAACGGGTTTGGGGGAAATGTAAAACCCGAATCGGGCTTGGTCTAATTCCTGCTACCAGTACAAGAATGCATTCAAAATACCTTACTCAATTTCACCCATCTGAACACTCACCATAAAAACTTCAAAAGACCACCGTCGTCGTCGTCGTCGTCGTCGTTGCTTCCATCACTTTTTCCGAAGGACCGGCAGCGACTTCCTTGTTCTAGATCGATGTGAGACATTTCTAGTGACATTCCAAAGACCCAAAAGCAAAAACTTGGATTTAGGCAACAAACGGACCATCAAAACCCTTTAAGCTTGAAACTTTGGGCGTAGTAACACTCCATCTCCTCTGCAGGTGAGTACTCAATATATCAAAAAGAAAGATATTGAGAAAGGAAAGGATTTGAGGAAAGGGAATTTTGACGCAGAACACTCCATCTCCTTTGCATTTATCCAATAGATCAGAAAGGAACGATTTTTGAGAAAAGGAAAGATTTAGATCAGAAAGAAACGATTTTTGAGAAAAGGAAATTTATCACAAAAGAAGGTATTTTCTTGTGATCTCACAATGTCATTCTTCACTCATTCCGTCCATTCCTGCAGATTATAATCCGAAAAGGTGTCATGCCGCAGGTCGATCACTCCAGATGCGGAAGAAAGAAATGCAAAGGAAACTCAACTGTTGGCAGGGATGGGAGAAAAGAGAGGGGAAGAATGAGGGTGTTTGGATGAGGGCAATCGGGTCGGGGACGGATTTGCAATTTTTTGCGTCTTCCCCGCCCCGGCTCCTCCACTGATTAAACCGGGTATGGGAATTTTTGAATACTAACAAGACGTGGTTAAGACAAGGCTGACATGTCCCAACCCGCCTAATTGCCTTCCCTATTCAAATGAGAGGTGATTTTTTTAGCAATTATTGGTCTAAAATCATCAATTTCATCATGTTCTTTCATAGATCTTATCAAGCTGATTCGTAAATAACGATCGTTTTATTAACCCAGTAGCAGTTAACCCCGCAAAACAAGGCACCGACGGTGATGCGTCACCATCTCTTCGACATACTTAAGCTCTTCAAAACAAGTATAAATGTAAGAAATAATACATCCGCTTCCGTATAAGATCCCACCCTTCGTGGTTGCCTATTCCTTCCTTATTTATGAAGTGAGATACCATCCACTTTGGCTGAAACGCGACGGCTTATAAATGAGAATCGGGTACGCCAGCCACGCTATGCCTCGTTTCCTTTGGAGGCCGTTATCCGAATCTTCCTCAAAATCGTTTGATCGCTGATATGGGCAGCTACGCATGCGGATTCATGTGATGATGTGTTTTCTCAGCCGCAAGATCGGGCCGAGAAATTACTGGTCGGGCTATATTCTAAAGACTTCGCACCCAATCCGCAGGCATGTATCCGCACAAATCCCGTGACCTTCGCCGTGACGGGATAGTCCACTTGAGCCAGATTCGGGTCGGTTCAAATCCATGTTCGCGGTGAGGATACTGGGGCCCAACATGCGGGCTCACATGCTTCAGTTTCGGAATAGTGTCACAAAAGCGTCAGCACTCCACAATGCCCCCTTTTCCTGTAATGGGGAGATCAATCTTCCCAAACTAGAAAATACCGACTTCGACCGCTTATCGCTGGGAACAGTGGGACTCCGCACGTCAGGTGTTCCAACGCACGCTGCTAACGGGGTTTTCTATTTTTGGTAACATAGCACGTTTTCGTTTCCTACGTGCCTGAAACCCCATAAAAGCGTTGCAGAATTTACTCTTTTGCGCCACCGGGCTTGCCAGCTTTGCAGTACATATGGCTAGATGCTACTCCAAGGCCACCGATATCATTCTTTTCCTATTGCTACTAGACTAAATGTGATGTTCACAAGGGTCGGCCGGAGGCTACAAGGAACGTGTCGAGCGCTAATTTATGGAGGCATATTTTCAGCCTGGTATGCCCTTTCATGAAGCCAAGTAAAGGCGTCAGAATCATATTGACAAAAAAAATGGCTATCCGTGGCCAGGGCTTTTTCTTTTTTCATAACTTCTTTAGGATCTCCTTTTTCTTTTTCTTCCACTTTTTCCTATTTCTAGGCCTGCTTTTCCGCATCCTTGCCCCGTCGTGTTATGTAATTGTTGCCATGATCACTTGGCTGTGGGGCAAGCGCTTGCTATGTAATTATGAACGCCTTTTGGTGTAATTAATGAAATTGTGTTTCTCAATTCTTATGCTTGCTCACCTTATTTTCTCATGCTCACTAACCTACAAGAACGTGAGTAACTCCTCGGGACAAGGGTTGTATGCGCTTGATGAATTTAGAATGGATCACCCTTATGATTCCCCGACCGACTTTGCTGGTTGTTCTAATTCCAAGCCCGCCCATTGGGGAGGCACAAGTGACCTTAGCTCAGCCACAAACCCCGCCCACACTCACATTATGCCCCAGTAAGTGAAGGCCAAGGTTTCATTCAAATCTTTTAGAGGGGCGATGAGTCAACGGCGCATTTAATGCACCTGCATACGTTAGGCGCTTGATATCTTGTTTCCCTTCCGCTTAAGGGCTTCTACTGATACTCTGACATAGCGTTGTGTGTTTTGCAAATTATCTTTCCAGGTGTTTGTTTTCTTTTATCTTCTAGGTAAGCCTTGCTTTTGTTTTTTGCACGTTAGGATTTCGCTTGTTTCCGCATGTTTCCTGCATGATGATCGCATTTGAGGCGTTTTTATGGCATCGCTGTGAACCTGGGGGGCTGTCAGTTTCCTGTCCGGCAGGTTCATGCGCGTTTCGCCACCAGAAGACCCAGGCCCTAATTTTCAAAAGGGCAAAATCGCATCGTAAAATTCAAATTTTTCTAGATCTCGGATGATGAACGACTTCACCGGTTGAATCACCGCCGAAATCTAGCTAACATGTCGATTTTCGTTTAATTCCAGACGTTAAGAATTTGCATCGCTTTGCGAAACGAACATACGCAGAGTGACACATGATGCATTTTGAATGGAAAACGGGGTGCCACATGTCAAGCATCAGGTTCAGTCAAGTTAAGCTCACGATGGGGCCCACGTGAACACATGGCATGATGCCATTGGGTTGAAAAGTCAAAATCCATAGTTAAGTGATATGTTTAATTAAATTCCAACGGTATTTGAGACAAAATAGTAATAGCGTCTTCTTTCTGCTGAAACAAAAGAAAACGTCAAGGAGAAGGAAATTGATGCAAAGTGAGTTTAGGTTGTATTTCTGTAGAGAGAGAAGATTTTCTCTCTAAGATCCTGAAGATCGACCGCTTCGATTTTTCCTGAGCAAGAAGAAAAGTTGTTCTACGTGGCGAGGGCAACGCTGCGGGCACCAGCTTTCTTGAGTTTCGACAACCGTGGAGGTAGGGGTTTTATCCTACTTGTTTTACCCTCATTTAAGTGTTTTGTGATGCTTCGAAAGGATTCGAGGTCGCTGAAGGGTTTGCTTGATCGATCCCAAAAACTTGGGACCGAAATGTGAAAATTTTTGGAACCCATTTGGACAATCCGTGACAATGTGTGGACTATTTGGGTACCTTGGGTCATGATTTATGCAATAAATTGTGTTGTGTGCAGAGGCCGAAATGGCCATGGAATCGGGTTCCACAAAGTGGACTCGATAGTTGGTGAGCTGGTCGCCCACCCGGACAAATCCCATCGTTGCTTTTGGGACTGTTAAAAATACCCCGGTTGTGAATTGGACCAAAACGCCCATAGGTCAGGTGTATGAAATTGCTCAAGTGAGTGGCTTGAGTTTTATTGATCAAAGAAATTAATAGTTAACGTCAATGTAAAGTAACATGGATGCCATACCTTTATATAGAATATAATCAGGTAAAGCCATTGGAAATGGAATAGTGATTAGCTCAAGTGAGCAAATTTCGAGTTGGTTGATCAAATTTGAATATGTGGTGCATTGCAAATTTGATAATATATGTTACTTGATATATCGTCGGATTGCGGTTAAAATGGCATAATGCATCTATATGCATCAAGTTAATTTAGAAATTAGTGTGAGTGCATGACATGAATTTTCAAAACGAATATGGATGCGTAAAGAATTTCACAGATGATTTTCCTGAGAACGGGGTCAGAGACTCATCCACGCATCATTTCGCATTTAGACTATGACTGCTTTCGAAGTTCTCCAACACATTCGCCTGAGGATAGTCCCATATTTTTGACGACATTCGGGTAGTGTATTTTCAAGAACAACAAGTTTTGTTTTTTGAAAATGGTGTTTTCACACAGGCTTAGTATGTGAGGGAGCTTCCAGAAGACTCAGACATATGGATTTGCCATATAGACATTCGCAAAAGATCGTATTTACTCGAGCCACACATTACTTTATCATTGCATGTGCACTTAGGTGGGGAGTAACCCATTTGTGTGGTAATTCCACCACAGGCGATAACTCACCCCGTCAAGAATATCATTTCGTGCACAGGAGCGTTCGAGAAGACGGCTCATTTTAGAGGCCGATTTTGAAGAAAGCCGGGTTGTGGCTTTGAAGTTTTGGGATAATATGTATTAGAATTGTAAATTTTAATATGTATTCGTATTAAGAGTAATGTATAACTCTTGAACTATTGGAATATAGTTGGGTATATATTTTGATGAGTATTGGTATATGGGCCCATGCCATTTTTTAGGTATTTGCCTCTGGCACACGGCACGATGCATTTTCCTCGCAGTGACGGATAGTCACGACACCCCGGATTTGGGGCGTCACATTACCAGTTTGATATTATGGCATGGAACTGATTCCCTTCCTTTTCTCTCATGTTGTTCGCTACGCATGACGAGAGGTCAAGAAGAGACTTCCACTAGTAAAGCTCGGCTTAGAAGAGTGGCCTAGCTCGATACGCTTCTCAAGAAGCGTACCTCATCTCCTCTCCGTCCACGGGAGGAGCTGAGGTCTTGGCCGTCACCCTAATAATATCGATTTCGGAAGTCACGGATCGTCCGATCGAATCTACTATTAACGAGGAAGACAAAGGTAGTGTATTCACTCCGAGAACAAATTTGCAAAACGGCCGCCTCCCCATTTTGGCTGTAACCGCTCCTACACTTTATCCATCCGAATGTCATTCCTGATCTCGACCGCGCAGCATGCCGAACCTCCTTTACCAAATGGACATTTGTTGGTAGAGGTCCGCTTATTTATACCTGAAGTCGACATGGAGGTCATATCCATGTCGGATCAAAGCCTTTTGGCCATAATTTGTTATGGACTCCCCACTCGCCTTAAGACCGAGGTGAAGGGCGTGATTCGTTAGAGGACTCGTATGAGACTTCTCGGGCTCCCTCGACCTCCCGCTTGTTTTGAACCAATTCAATGTCATTCTCGTGTGTGTCTAAGTCAGGATTCGTATGTCGTTGCATTTTTACGCTGCTATCATTTACGTTTGCGTATTTACTATTATATAATTCTTTGTGCAAGGAAAAGCCTGAGGTAACCGGGTAATCAGGAGAAAGCTAGCTTTAAGAAAATTCAGTTGTTGCTAGAGATTCTCGAAAGGAACACATTATGAAATTCTCTTAACTGCGAAGAATCTTCGTGAGTTGAGTCGCAATCTATCTCCCTACATCATTCTAGTTATTCCACGCCCTTTTCCGGTAGAAATAGTGAAGGGAGAGCATTACGTTATTGCTGATCTCCTAAATTTAGCTTGAGCAGCTTGTCTCTAGCCAAGAATTCTGAGACCGAAGTAGTTGGTCGAGAACTGGTGATTAGTACCCAGTCCAGGCAACCTTCTTTGGCTAGGGAGGATTCTGGCCTTGTCCCCTAAGCATCTAAGAAGAACGATAGGGGTAATCGTCTCGAGTGTCTCCCTTTTGTGAAAAAGGGTTCTCGTCCTGTCCCCCAAGCATCTAAGAAGGGAAGGCGGGTGCTCGAATGGCTAAAAACGCTTGGAGCGGGGGTGGAAGATTTTGTCCCTCGTTTCCCCATTCAGCCACCCCTACTAGGAAGAGTGAAGAAGAGTGAGGAAGAGATGGTTGATCTGCTTCGACAACTTCGCGCACCCGAAGCGCAAACGAGGTGCCAACTTTAAGAGAGCGATTGGTGCTACCCCAGAGGTGGCCGTTGAGGCGAGTCAACAACCATCCGGCGAGAGTTCAGATGTGCAGGCGATAGCCATTTCGGATTCGCATGAGATGGGCTTTGATGGCCAATCGACTTCAGAGATTGCCCTTTTGGTGGATTTAGGAGAGGTCTCCCCAACTCATGCGAAGGTCCAGGAGGACGTTCCCTCTGAGCAGATTGCTAACCGATCAGATAAGGCTAAATCTACCCAGGTTAGGCAAAGTAAGCCGTTGCTTCTCAACCGGCTGTTGAATTCTTACATTCCTCCACAGGCCAAAGCCCCTCCATGGAGAAGTATCGCCTTGAGCCGGCGTGCCTGTGAGATTATCAATCACCGGGAGGCCATTTAATTTGGGGCGAATCCTCTACGCCCATATGCACCAACCCGTATCTGCACTACGATGCCTCGTAGCTATGCGGCCGAGGGAGGGGCGTAAGAATATGTTGTCTCGCCCGCTCTATGCTAGTAAGGACGAACTTAAGCAGTGTGGTTGAAGACTTAATGCTAATACAGAATTGAAGACTAATGCTAATACGAACCAGAATTGCAGTTGGTGAAGTTAGCATGTTTACAAATCGTTATGCACCTGCCGGAAGATACCCGAAGTATCGCTTTATCTCGAATGCAGGTTCTCGCAGCTGCCACGCTTATCCGAAATATGACTTAATACTAGCATCGAATTCGGGGCCTCACTTGTGGATGTAGAGTAAGGCCACCTACCAATTAGCCGCCACCAGGTCAGTGCTTCTTTAGCCAAGCGGCCGATCTGCAAGTTGGGAGAAGAAGGCTAAGGAAGGCGCTGAGAGCAGTGGCCTGAGCGAGGCATAGCGTTGAGAAGGTGGCTCGACGGAGGCATAGAGATGTTGCTCACCACCAGGCCTCATGGCGCATGGATGCCGTGCGACGGGAGTGCGGGCGAAAGTGGGTCAGGAGTTGGCCTAAGGTCGAAATGCCTTAGGTTTCAAGGAGGCTAGGCGGAGGCGGAAGGCAGGCTAGCAGATGCGGCCGTCGAGCTAGTCTCTCACAGCTACAGAGCTAGGGGCTAGTGAATGATGTTGGCTCTCCGGGCCACGGCCCTTAAAGAAAAGGCCTGGATGGGAAACATGAGGAGGCTTTGAGGTTGATTTTCAACTATGGTTATGGCTGTTGTGCTTTCGCCGCATAATATTTGTGGAAACGACCATTAGTTCACAGACGGGATGCGGACATGTCTAAGCCAGTTATTCGAGTTTGTTGTCAACCTCTCGACCCTTGAGTCATTATCACTGTGAGTTGCGACCCGGAGTGTTCGATCGGGTGAAGTGATGATTGCGTCGAGAGAGGGTAGGTTCTGTGTAGTCAGCCCGGGGCGGGAGTCATTAGCGAGGTGGGAGCATCTGTAGTCGAGGTTTGGGTTGGTTTTTATGACTTGATTCTTCCGCTAGAGTAACTAGGGAGAGTGAGGAACCTGATGTTTCTAGGTACAGACTAAGGGTTGTATTTTTCCATTACTCATTGAACCTTGATCTACACCCGTATTACGTATCCACAGTTTTGTTATTAGGTAACGAGCTCCATAATAAGCGCATGTATGCGAGTCTAATGTTCTTTCCTTTCTTTGTCGAATCACGTGATTTTAGTTCATTTATTGGGTAGGCAAGATGTACCTTGATAAGACATAGATTAGGTCTGGATGAACACTCGTTGAAACCAGAGTTCATTTGCCCCTCTTACAGTGCCTCTGCACGGAGCCGTAATGAACCATCTAGGCATCTGACCATATTAGGCCCGGTGGGACATCAATCTTACGGGCTTTTATAATGAACCGGGTTAAGATCAACCATACTAGGTTTGGTAGGACGTGACCTTATTGGGACTGTAATGAGGCAAGTTTGGACAGCATCAGCCATCTTTGGGCCCGATAGGACATCGGCCTTACGAGACTGTAATGAACTAGTTGAGCATAAACCATACTAGGTCGGTAGGACATCAACCTTACTCGAACTGTGTGAACTAGTGGAGCATCAAGCCGTCTTGGGCCGGTGGGACATCAACCTTGTCAGGGCTTTTACAATCAGAATTAGTGGAGCATCGGCATGCGGGTTGGTAGAACATCGACATACTCAGACTTTGTAATGAAAAACTGAGACGGGAACATGGTTAGAGATTGAATCATTCTTTATTGATACTACCTTTTCAGAATTGCATAACATTCCACATTCTAGATGCGGTGTCGTGCAGTTTATTTAATGCATCACGATCGGATTCGCGATATTGATATACGGTCCCTCCGGTTTAGATAGACTTTTGGTGACGGATGTAGGTGATCTCGAAAACTTTTCTCATGACTAAGTCCCTACATTTGGAACATTCGGGGTTTCAGCGTGCATTGGCATAGGTTTGTTAGCTGCGGTGGCATAATGCTATACGCCTGTTATTGCCCATATGATTCGTTTACCGTGTCTAGGTGGCACAATCCACATATTCGATGATACATTTCTCGGGTGCTCCAGGTTCCAGGGCGTGGGCATCTGGAGTTGACCCAGAATTATCGGTTCCAACCTGAAGGCTGTTGTGAGGATATACGGTTGGTCTGCGAGTGTCGTTCTGTAGGCCCTAAGTACCCCGGGGAGTTCATCCACCCACTTGCCTTGAATTTAAGGTCAATCGTGTCTTTAAACGTGCGATGAGGTTTTATTAGGGAGTGCCTTGGCGTTGCTCTGCAGGATATCACCAATTGGAGTATAGATTCTTTATTTTCAACTTCTGGTAGAAGTTCTTGTATGTTCGGCTATCAAATTGAGGTTCGCTTTACGTCTGATTGTTGGGTATCACGAGACTAGCAAAATATTCTTTCAGATGAACTAAGTGACATTCTTATCTTTAATTGATACGAAAGCCTCGGCATTTATTCACTTGCTAAAATAATTAGTGGCTACCAGTAATTATTTTTTGAGCAGCGATGGGGCGGCAGGCCATGTGATTCCTCACATTGAGTGAAAGAAATTTAGAGCTCGTGATGGAAATTAAGTCTGAGTTGGTGATCTCGAGACAAGGGCTTCTTGCGGGCATGCATCACGCGCAATCAGCGACGTCGGATCCTCATAGTTTGACGATAATACCCTTGAGTGTAGACATGTGCGATGTTCTACACTTTGGATGATTACCACATATCCCACTTCATGTAATTCCGGTGATATATTATCCGATCGATAGTTAAGCACTTTGGTATGGCGTCAAGGTCGTTTAATAACTCTTATTAACGAAGAGAATGCAGTCGACTAGATTTGGATCTTGTGAGTTTTGTCCCTTTCGTTTGGAGTTCTCCTGTGTTGATATATTCTACTATGAGGTCCATCTAAGAAAAAGAGACCTCGTCCACCTGACTTACTCGAGTAGTGATACTTGAAGAATCCGGCTGATAATAGATGGGCAGGAACACTATTTCTGTCATCGGAAGAGAAGCGGCTATAGTGTGAGGCGTCTGCTCTCATTACGGAGTCCACTAGGGATGTGTTGAGCTTCAGCTGAAAAACACCACAGCGTTGCTTAACTAGGGATACATACTTTGCCATTCGGGGGTCGTGAGCTCATAGTACCGTTGCACCCTGCCATGGCGAGAATCACTTTGAATCGAAGCTTGTCGGTTAACCGCGTAGTTTCATTTCAGTGCATTGGATGGCCTGTAATCTTTTCCCGGCGGGGTGGTGCAAGCCGATGCGGCAGTTCTTCGAGATGCCGTCTACATTAAGGGTTCACGATTCAAGGCGTGTAGGCTCACGTCGGATTAGAGGATCTCTGTAAATCTACGAGCACATCCTTTTTAGCCTCTTGGCTTATCTTGAATCTAGGGTCGCTCGATTCAATTTCCCGTGAGCCGCTCCTTCGGATGAGTCATGCCTTGAATGAGTGCTCGAAGAGAGTCGGTTAATGATAGGGTGTGCTTGGAAGTAGGGGCGGAACTTCTTAGTTGCTACCCGAAAGGGTTAATCTGCTACTCGGTGATTATATCTGGTTTTTCGCGTGACTGGACTTCTTGACGAAAATCTTTAGTCTTCTTCATTCTTATCTTCCTTGAATAAAATGACGCCTCATTGCGACATCTGAAACTACCAAGTATACGAAGAGTGTTTTGTTGGCTTCAAGGCTAGCAAAGACCGGAGGTTCTGCAAGATACTGTTTGATCGCTATAAGGGCTTTGTCGCATTCCTCATTCCATCTCAAGCACAGTTGGCTCCCTTGAGGGTAATGAAACGACTTTAGATGATCTTATGTCGAGATGAAGCGCCCCCCGGGCGGCTTGGCCAGACCCGGTCGGTATTATGCCCTTTTCTAAAGCGGGGCCAGGGACTCTAAAATTGCTGAGGTGATTGGGTAGGCTTCTATCCCCATGAGTCACCATGAGGAGCCAAAAATTGGCTGCTTAACTCAGAGAGGCGCACTTTGAGAGTTAAGCTACATCTGTAAACCCTTAGGAGTTAAAGCTTCTTAAATTATTCCCCGGCTATGGTCCAGTTCCTTGGACTTTCTGACATATCATCGATGTAAGCCTCTATAGTTTTTTCTAGTAACCTTTGAACATCTTAGTCAACCTCACGATCGCTGCCTCGCGACATTCTTTAAGCGAGCGATCACATTATAGAAGAAACAACCCGCTGGGGTGATGGTGTTTTTTCCGCGTTTGGCGGATGCATGGGTATCTGATGATATCGGTGGGCATCGAAGCGACAACATCCGATACCCGGTAAGCCAGCGTCTACAATCGAGTCTCAGGGGTAGATGGAAGTTGTCTTTCAGGCATGCCTTATTAAGAACTGTGTAGTCCACGCACACTCTCCATTTATCGCCTTTTTTCGGGACTACCACCACATTGGCCTGACATTCCGTGCTATCTCCTTGATGAATCACCTTTTAAAGATTATCCAATTATGTCGAATAACTTTGATGATAGATGCAGGTAAACGCCTCGCTACGTCTGTCGGCTGGTTGAAGGATGACATTCGACGGCAAGGGAGGCATGTATAGAGTTAATTCCATCCATGTTTAGTGAGTCGGTGAATACATCATGCAGACCGGAGACCCTCTTTATGTTGTTCCTTCTCCTCACTGGATAGGAGGGAACTAACATATGTGGTTTTATTAGATCCGTCTAGGAATATTAATTCTAGGGGGTATATGGCCAGTCGCTCCCTGTCCTCCGCCCTTACTTGGGCGGCTATGTTACTGTGAAGTGCAGGTCTCGGCGGGATTATCAAGGCTTCGTTTTCTCCATGCTCCTGTATTGACAATTGGTAGCCTTCTTAGGGTACGCTGGATTGGGGCAATTTACTTGACATTGGTCGGTGGTGATCGATTGATGGTAGGTCGAGAACCGCGACTTCGTCTCATGCGACCCGGCTCGGCTGACAATGGCATTGTACGGGCCCAGGTCCTCGACAACCTAAAATAAGACTTATTGAACTATTGGCCCTATCTTGATAGGGAGAGCAATGTCGCCCATCGTTACCATGGTTGCCTCGTTAAACCTAGATAGGATTTAGTAGTAGAACTCGGCTTGTCAGATGTTCGTATGCACGAAGAGAACGGCCGGTTATGTAATAGGTCGGTCCTTGTTGCCAAAGTCAGTGACACCACAATGCACATCAAATCGTTAATACATAGAGTAAATCTGAGTGGATGCGTGGTGCGAGTAATGACCTGGACGGGTTCTGCCAGGGGGAAAGGATATAGGGCCGTTAATCGGCTGGATTGCTCTCTTTCTTATCAGGACATGGATGGTATTCACGGGCTGAGAATTTGTGTGTATGTACCTTCTCTTTTGGCTCTTAGGCCAAATCTTTGGTAGTCAATAGGGCTGCCCAATATATGGTTATGGTGGGCGAGGTTGTTTGAGCTGTCTTTGATCATTATTCTTTTAGCAGAAGTGCGGCTCGGCCTCTGCGGATTGTCTCCATAACGTATCTCTTGAGGTGGCTGGCCCTGATTAACCTTTCCACCAAAATTTCAAGCTCCGACATCGGTTGGTCTCATGCCCGTAGTCCTTGTGGTAATCCGTGCCAGGCCCGAATTTGTGCTATCACGGGATCTGATTGAATTAGTGTGGGCCATTTAGTCGGTGATCCGGGATGAGAGGAAGAGTCTATCGTAGAGGTCTTAGAGGGTGGCTGCGGGGGTTCCTTTTTCTACGACTAGTCAGGAGCATTTATGGTTCTTACTTAGACTCCCTTTTTTTTTTTTTTCAGTTTGACCCTTAGTGGCCGGCTTGCTGCTTTGTGCTGTGATCATCACGGTTTGAGAGGCTACTCGGATATTGTCCTCCAGTGTTGAATATTTATCTGCCCGTCTGTACAATTCCTCCATTGTGTCGCCGGGCGGATCCAGACTGCGAGTGAAAGAATGGGATGGTCAGCCCAAAGCTCCTTCGAAAATTCTAGAGGATCGCATCCATACTGTATGAATCAATTTGTTGGATGGCTTGTCCAAATCTTCTAGTGAAATCGCGGATGGATTCGTCCTCCTGCTTAAAGATGGTTTATAGAGAACTGATATTTCCCTTTTGTCGAACTAAGCACAGATATTGGGAAAAAAAATGCAGCCCACAACTCGTTGAACGAGTTGATAGATCTTCATGGGAGTTTGTGGAACCAAGCCAAGGCGGGCCCCTTCAAGCTAGCCGGGAACACTTTACATAGTAAGTGATCATTTCCAGCATTAAGTATCATTGCCTGATTGAAATGCGTGATCATACGGATCGGAGGAGCCATCATACATGGTAAAAGATAGTATGACAAAGCCCTTTCAGGCGTTCATAGCTCGAATGTCAACAGTCCGAGGCGGGAGGATAGCATGTCTTGGGCTCGAGACAGTGGTAGATGTAAGCATGTGTAGGGTGGGTGCAGCCCCGAAGGTAGGATACATGGACATAAGTGGTGGTGCTACGTCCCTGTGCCACATGGGCACATTTTTGGGGGCCTGCTTCGACTGTCGTTGCTCTCTACTGATTTCTCTTCGTACTCGGCGATGCATGCTACTGACGAAATGGCTGGAACGGCATGGGGCCTCTTTCTTGATTTAGCCTCCACGTTGTTCTTTGGGGGTGAAAGATCAGGTAGCAAAGAGCTACTAGAGGATAACTCATCGTTCGCTATTGCAACACTGTCGCCTGGCATGATGGGCTCCTTGCCTCTATTTTGTTTGACTGAAGGTGTAGGATGGCTACTTCCTCGTGCATTTTCACCCCGATCCTTTCCCAGAAGCAGGCTTGTAGCGTGTTGCTTTTTGTGTAGATGTTCAGCTTGCAGGTTCGCCAGGTGAAATGCATTTATGCGGCGCAGCTCTTCTTCTTAGTTTCCATATCCTGACGCCCGTGGCCCAGTCCTCAAGGGATTGATTTGTTGGGTTCTTGCGTAGTGATAGGATCAGCGAGGCCGGGGATGAGTGGTGGGAACTCTGAAGCTTCGAGTGTGGGGATCGGCTTGATGGCAAGCGTAGTAAGCCACTGCATGTCATCGATGAGATTTTTGTGATCATTCCGAGAAGGCGCGATTATTTGTCTCTTGGATTCTTAGAGTCTTTGGATCGTCGGGCGTGGCAGCGGAAGGACTTGCAAAAGCAGACAAGGCGTCGACGATTGTGCCCGGTAGCCTCTTCGATCTTTCATCGAACAAAGAAATAGGAGAGTAAATACATCTGTTTTTCTATAGGGTATTGTAACGCCCAAAAATACCCTAAAATTTTTATAATAAAAATTATTATATATATATTAAATTTATAAATTAAATTTAACTTAGGTAGCTTTTCAAAGAATTGTTAAATAGATATTGAATAAATAATTATATGACTAAGAGCGAATCTGAAATATCATATCTAATGAGAATTGATTGGACCGAAAATTTTGAAGTGTAAAGGCAAATTTGAAATTTGTAAAATGAAAACCTAAGGATCAATTGTAAATAAGTTTACATGTCTAAGTGTAAATATGAGAGTTGAAGTGCAAATAAAATGAAATATGGGCTATAAAGCATATAGGGAGAAACTTAAGTCAAAAGAATACATTTTTTTGTGGCGAGCAAGGCCTTGTGAAAATAAGTGACTTAAGACCAAAAAAATAAGAAAATGAGAATAGGTGGAAGGCGGAGGCAGCCTTACGCCAAATGAGATAAAGACGAAATGTGGTCTTTGAGGCTCATTCTTAAGCAATCTCGTTTTTGAGAGGAGAGGAGAAAAGGGGAGAAGAGGCTAGGGCTTGGGAAAATCAAGTTCTAGGTGAGGGTTTCTTCAGCTTCGCCCTCCTTTGTGATCAAGCTTGACTTAGAAGTGGAGATTTGAAAGGCTAAGGTAAGAAAAGCAAAACCTTTAGCTTCATGTTTTGTGATTTTGATGTTAGGGAAAACTCTAAATGTGGATAAAAGAGTTTTGTTTGGTTCATAAATGAGTTTTTGGAGTTGTGTTGGAGTTGAGTTTTGAAGAGTATTGTTGGTTGATTGGTTTTTGTGTAATGTTTGTAAAGGAAATGTTGGGTTTCAAAATGCATCAAAATTTATCAAAACTCATGTTCTTGTTTTGGCTATAGATTAAGTTATAATCATCCAAATGAAGTGATTTCAATTGGTAAAGAACCATAAGATATAGGTCTACAAATGTATAGAAGGGACCAGGAGCAAATTGTAGCTCTAAGGCTCCCAAATACGGGCTTAAAGGTGAGCTCGGGTAGCTCATGGGTTATGCTCTGTTTTAGGTATTGTTATAGTGTTTTGGTCATAAGTTGAGTTTCACTCATCTAAATTGAGTGATTAAAAATTCTAGGTAAAATAGACTCTAGGGAATATTTACTTCGAAGTGTATAGAAAATTATAACCCCAAAGTGCTGAAATTTTCAAAGTGGGTTATGTGTGGAAACGATGCGATTTTGCTTTGCAAATTAGACTAGTCGGGATGTAAAATGCAATAACTTAAGTTTTGGTGATCCAAATTGAATGATTCAGTTGGAGAGAAGAAACCTTAGAACCATAGATTCAAATGAGTAGAAGAACCATTACCAATATATAGATTTAAAAGACTGAAATTGGGAATAATAGTAGGTAACCGAATTAGAGCTAGGCATATTGACAGGTTTGGCGTTAAATGCCGTGGCTTGAGTTTGGGTTATCAGATGAGATGATTAATTTATCTTTTAAAAATAGACTCATAGAGCTAGGAATTTTTCTTGAAGGCTTGTGAAGCCAATTATGGCTCATGTATCCCTAGAGAATTTTGTAAGTGAAGAAATTATCGGAACAGACATAAACCACGACCAAAAACTCCTAGAATAACCTACTAATATGTGATTATCATTGTAATTTGAATAGAGTGGCGGGGAGAAAGCGCATTGAGATCGAGATTCTGAAGATCGAATCAAGCGGCGATTTTGGTTTGTTCTATCTTCTTATATTCGTTTTAAGATTTGAGCTGATACAAATGCATAAGAAAACATATTGAATTGTTTTTAATTGATTTGAAGAAATTGATTGTAGAAATGTTTGCAAATGAAAAATGAATGAGTATTGAATAAGCCCAGTTTATACAAATGTACATATTATGCTGTATGTTGCTATAAAAGATTTAGGCATCCCTTAATTGAATGTTAGTTTGGATTCGTATGAAGGATAGATTGATATACGATAGAAATTGAGAATAAGCGATCTTTGCGAGCGTTGTATTGATGTCACTCGATCCAGCAGCCTGGCGGGACCGTATCGGTAGTGTTCCTAATTGATTTTTTTAATGGCAGATCAACCTTGCCAGACATGCTGTTATAAGCAGGTTTTTATCACCGGCTGCTGGCCAATGAGGAACATGCTAGTAAATTCCAGATATCACATATATTGAAAACATAGGTTAAATTTGTTAAAGTAGAAGCCCGAATTGATTTGAGATTGTTGACATATTGATATTGAAAGCATGATTACCAAATTGAAATGAAAAGAGCATTGTGAAATGCATGATTTGGTTATAAATGATTTATAACATGTGAAAGTGTATATTTGGGATGATCGATGAACCATAAATTATTGAATATGAAATATTTATATGTATTGTATTGACATTGATCATCAAAGGTGAAAGTTTAATTTAGTAAAACTTCATAATTTGACTCAAACTGAAACAGAAGAATGGAATTGTATAGAACCACTAAGCATAAAAATGCTTAATGTATTGTTTTTATCAATGTGTAGATACCGAGTGAATAGGGACAAAAGGCAAGATCAAGGAGCATTGAGTCATAAAGAAAGAATTACGGAGTATGCTTCGACATATGCATTCACTCCATTTCTTTTGAACATTGATATTTTGTAAAAACAATTTCAACTCTGAATATCTATTTTGTAAATCATTTAAAAAGGCTTGATATGCCTTTATAAGTAGTGTTAATACTTTTGTATGAATGAAATGAAATGGGCTTACCCCTTTAAAAACACTTCCGCATATTTGAAAAAGATTTTATGCCAATTGTAAGTGTAACGTTACGGCATGTTTTTGATAAGGTGATTAAGTGACATTAGAAGCTGACCCGGACTGATTCGGACTCGCGAAGCGGGTGGCTAGGGAAAGAGAGTGCTCTGAGTATCCCTCATACGTGGCAATTCCTTTCTTATTTATGAAGGAGGAGGATGATCCACTTTTTATGGAAAGTAGGTGATTGGTTTGCGAGTCGACGGAGAGAGTGCGGCTTTATTTGCGTCAAGGGCACATTCTTCCTTTTGGATGGTAAGTTATTCGAGATCTTCCTTCTCGGGAATCATTTGATCATCACAAGGGTGATTCACATTATGATTCATGGGAGGATATGTTTCGGCTGAGGATCGGTAGAAATTATTGGCTAGTTATCTTTTTAGAGACGACGGTCGGGTAGGAGAAGATGTGTCCGGGTAATAAATCCTGCAGGCCTTCGCTGTGATCGGATTGTCCACGAGTCGGGATTCGAGTCGTGGTTTAGATCCGTGTTCGTGTGAGGATACTTGGACCTGGCCTATGAGCTATGCTATGTTTGGGCCTTTTGAATAGGGGTGCTGAGCCAAAGGCCATGGTACCTGTGACGCCCCAAATCCGGGGTGTCCGTTGACTCCCCGTCAACCTGCGTAAAACCCATACGTCTCGTATCTCGAGACACACACATGAGTAATTTTGCCACTTAGGCCTACATGTCCTACTCATCCAAATCAATTCAACCAATTATATTACATGGATTAAGAGTTATACATTACTCTTAATACAAATACATATTAAAATTATAAATTTTAATACATATTATCCCAAAAACATCAAGCCCTTGGCAAACTTTCTTCCAAAATCGAAACTCTGGCGGAGTCGTCTCGCCGAGCAGCTCGCATCTCGTGAAATGATATTACTCTCGACGGGAGTGAGCTATACGCCCGATAATGGAATCACCCTAAATGGGTTACTCCGCCCTAAGTGCGCATATCACGTGATCTTAATATAACTGCGCTCAGTAAATTAGTGATCTACTTGGATATACAGAAAGCCAACCCGACCTATGTCAGAGTCTCGCTTTGACTCCTGCTTACTAATATGTAGAAAACATCATTTTCAAAACAAAACTTGTTGTTTTGAAAATACACTTCTGAAACTTATTAAAAATAATAGGACTACCCTCCGAGGGCGAATGTGTTTGGAGAACCTTAAAAGCAATCGTAGAACTCTCAGGCGCGTGTAATTGTGGAATGATCTCTCGTCTTGATTCTTGGAAAATCATCATGAAATTCCTTTATAATCATTTTGAATTTTTCGAAAATTCATATCATGCACACACACCTAATTTTAGATTACCACGTGCATATGAAATGCATTATGCCATTTCAACACAATTTATATAACACATGCAAATATATCATCATGCATATATTTACATAATTTAAATCACAACAATATGATATATAAATTCTTAATACATTACACCAAAAATTAACTCACATGGGCTAATTAACAAACACGAGTAATTCAATTTGAATTACTCAACCAAACACATTTTCTCACAAAATATTTCGTGAACACTATTCATATGAACAGTGAAACCCTCGGGTTCTTTGTTCCGCGACCAATCACCCGACATCGGTTCCACTTTGCCGTTGAAATCCATAATATTCAGGCCTCATATACATGAAACATGATTTAATGCATAAATCAGCACCCGAGATGCCCCAGCGTCAGGTATCATTTGTCAGACTCACATAATTTCCGACAATTTGGTCTCGAGATTTGGGATCAATCAAAGCGACCCCTCACGGCTGAATCAGACAATCATCAACAAAACGCCCAAATGAGTGTAACTCAAGTAGGATGACCTACCTCAAGTTTATGAAACTCAAAGCCGGTACCAGCATGAAGCCCTCGCTGCGTAGAACCACTTTCCTTCATCGCCCGACGAAATCCGACGGTCCGATCGCCAGGGATCTTAGAGAGAAGTCACTCCCTCTATATCTAAAAATCAAAATCTCAAACCTAAGCTCACTTTCTTACTTCCCGTCAGCCCACTGCCATTTTGGTCTTCAAATTGGGAAGATGAACTTTGTTCGTCTTTGTCCGATCTCATTAAGAATTTCAAAATTTCATATGTGTCCTTCTCAGGATTTTAGACCGCAGCCTTTATCTACGACCATCGATTACATCCTCTCTCTACTCATTGCAACATGTCACATAGGTATGTTATCATTGACTTTTGTCATCACATGCCGTTTATGGCACGATGCAGATAACTGAAGCGTGCAAATTACGGTATCTCGGAATTTGACGAAGTCGGCGATGTTAGCTAGATTTCGAGCGATTCCAACGGTGAAGTCAGTTTTGATCATCAGGATCTAGAAAATTTCGGTTTTTCACAGAAGTGCGATTTTCCCTTTTGAGAAAATTAGATTTTACGGGGTCTCCGCGATACCCATAGATCTAAGTTTTCTTTTCCAATAAAGTGGTTTATTTCACATCGATATGAGTTTGCCTTTGTTTTTTCTTATTTTTGTCGTCGACCTGTGACGGTGTATTTTATTGTCGACTTGTTGAGATTGATATTTGTGTCGTGAATGGTTAGTTTTTTCGTGAGTTTACACGTTGATAGTTTAGATAATAAAGTTAAATCCGACAGAGTCACAAGATCAAATTAGGTTTTTCAGTTTGATGCAGATATGAAATCTTAGGTATTCTAGGCATTTTTTGAATTATCAAATGTGTAGGCCTGGAGCGATTCTTTTTTTTATTAACTTGGATGTTGCGTCATCTTCTAAAATTTTTAACACTTTTGATTCTATGTTCTATAAATTGTATTGCTAACTTGAATCAATAAATTTATTTATTATGTTTTTTAAAAAGTTGGAAAATAAGTTTGGGATTTTGTGTATTTGTGCCCTGTTGAAAGTTTTTGGAATTTTTTTTTTCCATTGTATCCAAGGAATTTGAACTGGGAACGATACTTTTGCCCTATTGAAATGTCAAAATATTAAATTATTGAGTTGAAGCTCGTGTTTTAAAATTTTGCATAACTTATTTTAGTTAATCTTGCTCTCATTTAAATTAAATTTTGGCTCCACCATCTTTAAGAAGTGTGCTTAAGATATAAGCTCAGGATTTTACAGTATGACTTAAGATTAAGATTTTATTTTATTTTATACTGCATTTATTAATATAAATGACTTGTTATTATTTTTAAAAAATCACTATTTTTTCATGTAAAATATTTTGATTTTGATTTTTTTGTTTTGATCAATATTCTTTTAATGTAAAATATTGATGAGTTGTCTATTATCATTTATTGATTTAAGGCCACACTTAATATATAACTGCAACTTATCTATTTCACCACACCCTCCTACAATTGATTTATCACATCAATATTCAAACATACTATTAAGAGTAGATTATGGTCCCGTTGGTGAAGAGCATTTTGTACCAAAATTAGAGTGTTGTTTTTGTGACATGAATTTGGTTTTGGGTTTGTATCCGACTCAAAGGCCTGTGATGCGATTTTTGTGAAAAGAAAAAGTTGAGAGAAAAAAATGGGAATATGTTGTGGTAGTAGAGGGGCTAGATCGTTAGGCCCACGCTCGTAGCCCACAACTGATCCCAAAGGGGTGCGACATGGACCTTTTTATTTAAGTATTTTCGTTATATAAATACATTAGAGTTTATTCCCTATCAGTCGTACTTTGTAATTCATCTCAGATTCATAGTGAAGCTTTTTCTTTTGTCTGTTGTTTTTTTTTTCATAAGGGTTTCCATGTAAATATGTTGTTTTTCTTTATTTTCATATTTCTTTATTATGCCATTGATTTTAATATAGAGGATTGACTAGTCAAAACCTCTAATATTATTATTTGATAAAGAGAGGATTGGAAGAGTGGATTGTGTCCAATTTGTTAGTTTCAAAAACGTTGTTGGGAGCAGCGTATTTTAAATAAAAGATTGTATATGTGGAGTTGATAAGATAAGTTTAGCCTAAAGTTGGAAATAATTACCGTCACTAATTTACATAAAAAAAATTGTTCACAACTCTATTGATAAACTAATATTAATATTTATTTATTTGCATAAGGTTAATATTTTTACAAATTAGCAACTCAAGAAATTTGTATATTTTAAAATTTTAAAATGACTAATTTTTTTTTTTTTGCAAATGATATTTAATTCTTAGTGTATACCTTATTTTCAATAAACCCACCTTATAAATCTAAATTATTAATAAAAAAAAAATACTCAACAATAAATTATGTCAATATCCTTATTCATTATTTTACATAATTAAATAGATATCGACTATCAACTAAATTTTACCAAATACATTTATAAAAACAACTAATATAATCAACTAATAGCAAACGGCTTTTAGCTAACAATTATCAACTATCCATTAGTTAGTAAAGCAACCAATTGCCCTTTAAAAAGTATTATTAATTGTCAGAAGCAATAGAAGTGTAGAGTATGAGTGTTTTGACAAGGTTTCTTTTCCTAGTATTTATATCTTAATTAGAACAATCTAGCTTCTTTATCTAAACCATATATTAAAACTAAGATTAAAAATATAATAAGTAGATTTTTCCCTTAATTTAGCAAGCTAATAGGCGTTTTCTTGTATTAGGAGAAATGTGCTTGTCCATTATTGATACGATTGTATTTTTTTTTTTTATCAATCGGAGAGAAACTCGGTTACATATTCCTACAGACTCTCCTTGCTCAGAGAGTACCTTCCTTTTCCTGTTGATGATGCTTACTATGCTTAGAGGTGGTAATTCGTATTAATGAGTCATGTTTATATCGTGTTAATGTACAAATTGTGTTAATATTTATCGCCCAGGCAGGCCTGAATAATAAAGCGTCAACGTTCGCTAACCGGACCCATTATTTGTGTCAGTGTTAGCGGTCGACACGAATATGACTTATTTAATATGATTATTTAATCATTCATACATATTTAACACAAATAACTTATTAAATTAACATGTTTATTAATTTTATTATTTAAATTAATAGGAATTATGATTAATAATCCGTATTTAACACAAATAACTTATTAAATAGGTTAATTAATTAATATAATAATTAAACGGGTCAATTAAAATTAGTGTGTTGGCGGTTAGCCACCGAATATGACCCATTTATTAAACGTGTTAGGCGAATTGACATGTGACACCACAAACACGGGGGTCCGTTGACAACTGTCGGCCACGCGGAAGACTTGTGGATGTCGGGTAACTTAGACAACGCCTGCCGTGTCCCCTTTTACAGGACCCATGATTTGAAAATCGGACATAGTCTCCTTTGTCTTTGGGAGCTCTACCCCCAGTACAATCTATCTGAAAGAACCTGGCAACATGACCGGAGTATATCCTGATGACCTCCATGAGTCCCGATTGTAGTCAGACGTGGCCTAAGCAAGACCCACTCATCCACACTACAGAATATATAGGACTAATTACCATAGTCCTCAAGAGTTTAATTACAAAACTCTTACAAATATTACAAATTAGAACAAGGTTGTTCCAAGTATTTTTACAATTCTTTTTATACAAAATACAAGCTATAACTAGTTTGTTCCAAGCTTCATTACAAAAAATTAATTACAAGCCTAGCGGCTTTCTTCTGCTTAGCGACCTCAGTGAGCGCCATCCTATACTCCGTACTTGAAGGGTCCCACGATGGGGTGGCTTGATGCCCGATAGAGTAAATTCCTACACGAGCTACTTCCCACCTAAGTGCACATGCAATGCTATGTTCACCTGATGACATTCAAGTAAAATGCGGTTTTACACTTTGGAATGCACATATATGAATGAAGTGTAAGCTCATAATACTTTTTTAACCGCGAGTCCTCACAGGCTACTCACATACTTATGTCAAGTGTAAACTTGTCGTGTCTTTTTAATGACCCTTTATTCAAAACAAAAGCTTTTTGTTTTTAAAACTCATTGAACATCGTCCGATAAACCACATTATTCAAAGCCATTGGACAGTCTCTGATAAATAGCTTTATTAAAAAGCATTTGACAGTTTCCGATAAACCACTTTAATCAAAAGCATTGGCCGGAGTCTCGAATGTCGTTTTATTCAAAAGCATTGGCAGTCTTGATAAACAACTTTATTAAAAGCGTGGACAATCTTGATAACCACTTTGCCAAAGCATTGGATAGTCTCGATAAACAACTTTATTGAAAGTTATAGAAATGCCGTGAGACTCAGATTAAAAGCTAGTCAGAAATCTGAGCCTCTTACCCGCTCCACGAAATCTTTGAATGATTATGACCATGCACACACACCCATTTGTCACGATGTCCGTGCATTTGAAATGCAATTATGTCATTCCATGCCTATCTGATACCATATATATGATGAGTGTTTATATAGACATTTTAAACCATATAATAATCATGCATCATTTGAATAATCGTATCAATTAACATACATTTCAAATAAACCACCACAATCGTATCACATATTATACACATATATTGACATCTACAGTCATCACCAATCAGCGATGACACACCTTATACTCTGAAACTGGTGTAACACCATGTCCACAAATGGCCTCTCTTGAGTCATCTGATAGCGCTTAATTCATACCGACACATCACAAGTCAAACCATTAGAACACACAATTTGACTTCAACACAATTTTCACCAAGTATATCCCACTCATTTCAGTGATGATATACTACGATCATATACGATTGTGAATCTGGACCACGAATCATTAAACAACAGGATTGTAGCAGTCCGAGAGAAACGGACCATAACCCGGAGTTATAGAGTCAGGTTGGGCGGTCAAAGCCCTAACATCAAGTTATCGGATAGAGCTACAAGTTCCTTGAAAAGGATACTAGTCAATTCTCACTTTTCCCAATGAAAATCAATTTAAAAAATTTGATTGTGGGTTAGGCCAAATTAGGGCAGCCTATAACAGTCCCGAAAAATGAACCATAACTTAGGTTATAGATGTTCAATTTGGGTGATTCAAAATACTAACATCAAGTTCTCAGATAGGGCTACAATTTCCTTGAAGGATACTAGTCCAAATTCTCCCTTTTTCTAACCGAAAATCAGCCCCAAAAACTGGATATCATATAGGGTAAAACATGACACTATTCCCATAACCCATTATTTTTCCAAACAGCCCCTTAGGGCATTAAAACTCAACCAAACAGTCCCTAGAATGGAAAATAAACCAAAGTAGGAAGGATCTCTACCTCTTGGAGCGTTAAAGAAAATCTAGGAAGTCTCGTGGACACTTCCTAAACCCGAAACCTTTGATTTCCCGAACTCCTCACTTGAATCCTCAACAAAATCCTGTGTTTTTGGTACCCACACGTAGCCCTCGTCGAGTAGATGAATTTTCGTTCTTGGCCCGACGAATTCCGATTGACGAAACTCCGTGAATCGAAGAGAGAAGTTTTGATTTTTCATATATCTTTTCTTTCCGTCTCTCTCTACGAGTTTTCTTCTTTCCTCCCATCAAAAAATCCCTTCATTTTCTGCCCAAAACGGATTTTATTTATTTATTTTTTTTTTCCTAACTTAATTCTGGGTTCGTTTCCCCCCATCAGAGAAGTAATGGACATATCGCGCCATGTGTCCATTACTCATTCAGGTCCGTTTATGTTTTGAAATAATTTATTTCGTCTTGGTTTCCAAGTTGATTTATTTTAAATAGACTTTACTTGGGATTTTTTCTAACTCTGACGTTTTAGTAAATCTGGAGTCACACAGTGCTAAGCGTCGTTACCTAGAAATTGTGAAAAAATCCGATTGTCTCAGAATTCGACTAAAATTTTATGGATAACTAGATTTCGTAAGACGAATCCAAATGTGAAATCCGTTTCGTCATCCTAAATCTAGAAAAATTTTCAAGTTTCCTTGAACTATTTCGACAATTTTATTGTTTTTGCCATTTTAAAAAAAAAATTAAATTTTTTTTGGGTTTTACACAACACGAATACGACCAAAACACGATTATACTCAACCTGAACCCATAAAAACCATATTGGATTTGTGTTTACCAGCCCTAACTACACCTATTAGAGGGGTTGTCCACACCTGAAGCTGTCTTCAAGGGAGATCCATGACCAGGTTAGGCAGGAGGTCGGTTGTCCAGTTCATCTCGTGGAAGATGTGTTTAACTTCCACTTAGCGAGAAAGCCGGAGGAGATGGCTGCACTCTTCCACTTGTTGATACTAATTGTATAAACATATAATAGCATCAAGTTGTATATTGAATATAGGGTAAAGTGTTTTGCTTTATTGTGTCATAAGACCCCAAATATTACGAAATTTAAGTGACTCAATAATGTTTTTGCCATTGTACTTACTCATGGAAGTAACTTAAGGTGTCGTTAGAAACTCGAAAAGTATTAGGGAAAGAAAATAAATATTAAGAAATTTTTTTTTTTTTTATGTTTGTTGGATTCACCATAGAATATATAAAAGGAAAAAAAATATAATCAAAATTCTTCTAAATTTTTCATATTTTCAAAATTCGTAGTCTTTATATAATAGAGATAAAAAATTAAAATGGGGTTGAATAAACATAGAAAATTAATTTGTTAAGTTTGAACTTTTTTTTTTCTTCTTCAAATTTTCTTTTATTCAAATTTTCGTCTTTACTTATTTATTTTTTATTTTCTTTCCTTGATTAGTGAAAGGGATATTCTGTATTCATTTAAAGATGGTCAAACACTCAGACATGAAAACTAAAGTATGATGAGGGTTTAGGAAGATCAATCTTGATTTCTTAGTATAAACTTGTTTTTAATCTTGAAGGTCTTCTTCTTTAACTTTTGATAATCACAAAGGTTTGCTAAAGTTTTACTTCTTCTAGAGTTTCCATGAATCTTTTCTCCTCACAGTATGAAAAAACTTGATAATTTGATAAAATTAAAATTTTATTTAATTGATATTAAGGGTACATATGAGAAATTTGAGAGATTTCAAACTTCATTAGGTGGTACCAAGCACCACTCAAATAACATTTGTTATAAGTTTCTCTAATTAATCCATCCCTAAATTAGATATATTGAAATTGAAATTTAAATATTTCAATAGTGTAGCCTTGTTAATATTGGCACTTGTCATCTAAGTAGTCTCTTTATACTATCAAACCCTCAAATATATTCTAAATTTGAATTCTTATAATAATTTTGCATAATATTATGATATGTATTGCTGCTCTTTACTTAGTATGAAATGATTGTTGGATATAGTGAATGAAATGGATGACATTCAATGAATAATTAATTTCGGAATTCCAAGAGTTTCACTGAATAATTCTTTGTTCATAATTCTATGGATTTTAGTTATATGGAATAATTGACACTCAATGAATGAGATTAATGACATTCAATGAATAATTAATTTTGGAATTCTAAGGGTTTGCAGGAAGCCCAGGTTTGACATTCAAAGGTGAGTATCTCTCCTTTATATAAAGAGTTGTCGGGGTATTTCGGAAGAGCAGTACAAAAGAGGTGGTCGAGTCTGGGGGTTTCCTTCATGATCCTTTTATCGGTGATAGTCTGAACACATCATCAATTCGCCGGAGTGGCGACAAAGTGCTTTTATCGACCATTATTCGACCTTGCGTTTTATCACAGGAGACGAGCCTTGCCAGATCCCAGTACCAGCGGAGGCGAATTTGTCTTAAGGAAATTGTGAATTTCCACAAGACTTCGGTTGTTTTCTCCAACTTGGGTTATATTCTCTATTTTCTTATTGATTTAATTTATTTTTAGTTTTCTTGAATAACCATTATTTTCACGACATTAAGTTTATGTTGAGTGTCAACATTTAGTTTATGCTTTCGGGTTTACCAGCAAGTAGATATTTTGTTGGTTTTATTTATTCTTTCTTACAATCTTAAGACAAAATTTTTTGACTCCACAAGATGTTGGTGATTGGTTTGGTTGCGGAAAAAAAAAAGGGGGAAATTTATTTTGGCTGATTCTGTTTTTTGGAAGGGAAAAAAAAAAGGGATCATGTTTTCTGAACGGAAAAGAATTTGGTTGTTTTTTGTTTTCTAAAGAAAAAAAAAGAAATTTATTTTTAAGATCTTGGTGATTACGTTTTTACGAAGAAAAAAGATTCTATTTTACGAAAGGAAAAAAAAGATTTCTTTGTTTAAAATTCCCTGTTGTTTATGTTATGAGATTCTATTTTCTGAAAGGAAAAAAAAAAGGATTCTATTTTCTGAAAGGAAAAAAAAAGAAAAAAAAAAAAGAAAAAAAATCTTTACAAAACCAAACAAACAAGTGGTTTGTTGGTTTACGAAAAAGGAAATCCTAGTGCAATGCGAGGAAAGGGTTTTGAACCACTAGACGACATTCAAATGGGAAATGTTCCTTTCAGGCCACATGCTTTGTTGTGATATTTCTTACTGAGAATATATGATAAGGAGAAAAGTCTTTTAGGCTAAACCCTATTCTCACTTTGTGGTTTATGATTCCTTTGTGGTCTTAGGAATTTGAAACTACAGAAAGCAGAGGATTACATCTAAGAAGGTTGGATATTAAGTGGGGCCAGTTTGACCCTCGATCTTTCCTAGAATGGATGTCTGTCTAGGAGGCTGGATTGTTTGGCAGTTTACAGGTCTTTCTTAGGAATACCTTATTACGTATTAATTCCAATTATTAGAATTGGTTGGGAATAGAAATTAATCAATTTTCTATAATTTTGCGGAGAAATGGACATTGGTTCGAACACCATGGTTCCCACTTTGCATCACGCTCAGTGGCAGCCCCTCTTTGTGACACAAGCACCGGTGATGCCTACTGCGGTGCTATCTCTGTCTCCTGGGAGAAAACCAGAAATTCAATGGACTTAATTTGAAAGGTGAGCGTAGATGCTGTTATTTGACCCACCTTGAATCTTGCGAGATTCTTGACGGAAGAAACTCAGAAGCTCAAAAGAAGATTAGGCGCGATATCGAGTCATCGGTCGCTATGGATGCTTGGAAACGTCGACTTTACGTGGGAACTCGTGCGAATGCTTTAGCGATTCTCTATCTGATGTGTACGGATAAGAAAAGCGACCCGAGGCTATGGAATCACTAGGCCAAGATATAAAGCGAGATCTTGGGGCCAAAAAAGTTCGTTGTGAAGTGGGTTCCTTGATTATAAAATGGTAGATTCAAGACTATGGTCAGTCAAGTCCAAGAACTTGAGTAATCCTCCATGAGATTCATGGGGAATGATGTTGGCGAAACTTTTCAAGTGGCAGCTATTGGCTTGCCTCTGGCAGAAGGGCTTCAAAACTACCTCAAATATAAGAGAAAGGAGATGAGCATCGAAGATCTAGTTATTCGGCTTATCGAAGAAGGCAGTAAAGGATCTGAGGAGGAAAATGACTACCTGATCCCGATGAGGCTAAGGCTAACTTTGGAACATGGTCGAGGTTCAAGTTCAAAAAAGGCAACAACAAAGGAAAAGGCACTAAGTTTGCAGGACTAAAAGGGTGTTCAAGAAACTAAGTTCAGCCGGAAATGCTTCAGGCGTAGGAAGCAAGGTCCGCAAATCTTCTTGTGCGGACCAGAAGAGAGAAAGCAGGCTCGAGGAAAGCGATGTGGTTGGCCGGCGTCTCGAGTTAGTATGCGAAATTGACCTGTTGCGGTGATCTGCGGGAGTGAACTTGGTGGGATCAAATCCCAAGGAATGGTGGATTGACACTGGTGCTACCCGCCATGTATGTTATGATAAGATGATGTTCTCCACCTTTGAACCAATTGAGACTGGAGAAAAGGTGTTCATGGGGAACTCTGCCACATCGGATATCAAAGGGCAAGGCAAGGTGGTCTTGAAGATGACTTCTGGGAAAGAGCTGACTCTAACAAATGTGTTATATGTACCTGAAATCCGCAAGAACTTGGTGTGCAGTTCCTTTAACAGATGGTCATGGATTTCGGTTGGTGTTTGGGGTTAGATAAATTTGTTCTATCAAGAAGCCCGGAATGTATGTCGGAAAGGGTAGTGGCGGTATGTGGAAGCTTAATGTAATGACTATCATTAAGTCGAGGAAAATGAATAAAGCTAGTTCTTGCTTATATTTTTGGAGTCATCTAATCTATGGCATGGTAGATTAGGACATGTTAATTATGATACATTCATTGATTAATTAACCCAAATCATATACCAACTTTCCAAATTGATGCAGAAATGCAATTATTGGAAACTTGTGTTGAGGCCAAAACTAACTTGAGGTCATCTTTTCAAAGTATTGAAAGACACACTGAACCTCTTGACTTAATCCATAGTGATATATGTGATTTGAAGCTCGTACAAACAAGAGGTGGTAATAAATATTTTATTACCTTTGTAGACGATAGCACCAAGTACAGTTATGTGTACTTACTTAAAAGCAAGGGTGAGGCGATAGAGAAATTTGTTCTCTACAAAAACGAAGTTGAGAATCAACTCAATAGGAAAATTAAAGTGCTGAGAAGTGATCGAGGTGGAGAGTATGAATCGCCATTTGTTGCCTTTGTGCTCGACATGGGATTATACACATGAAACCACGGCACCTTATTAAGCCTGATCACAATGGAGTATTTGGCGGAAAAATCGCACTCTAAAAGAAATGATAGATCTGTCTTGATAAATTCACAGTCTACCATAAAACATGTGAAGCCATTTTATCACGCTAATTACCTTCTAAATAAGGTACCTAAAAGAAAGCGAAAAGACTCACATATGAGTTATGGAAAGGAGATGAAGCCATCTCTGAATACTTGCGAGTGTGAGGATGTACGGCTGAAGTGGCAGTTCCTCCACCCAAGGTGAGAATAGGACCTAAAACTATTGATTGCATCTTCATTGGTTATGCACATATGATCTTTGTATCGATTTCTTGTTTATGAGTCTAATATCCCGGATATTCACCAGAATCCGATAATGGAATCGAGGAATGCATCATTCTTTGAGGATGTGTTTCCATAAGGATCCAAGGAAAAGCCTGGTTCATCAAAACGAGTGTTGGAGACTATTCATGAAAATAGTAAGGATGAAGATACTGATGGAGATGTAGAACCCAGGCGTTGTAAAAGGGCAAGGACAGAAAAAACATTTGGTCCAGATTTTCTGACATACATGCTCGAAGGGGAACCTCGGAGGAACCTATAAAGGCGAGTGAACTCTACGAGGAGAGTCTCATGTGAAAGAGGCAATTAAAAATTGAATTGATTCCATCTTTGCATAACCATACTTGCAGGAATTGGTAGATCTTCCATCGGGTTTGTAAACCTCTAGTTCAAGTGGATTTTTTAAGACGAGGAAGTGGACGGATCGATAGACAAATCTGAGGCCAAGACTTGTGATCGAGGCTATGAGCAAGCGAGGGATCTGGTTATTTTGACCGCGTATTCTCTGTGACCGAGAATAAGCTCCATGGGATGGGTGCTTGCAGTTTGCACTAAAGATCTTGAGTACATCAAATGGATGCCGAGACGGCCCAGCTATTAAATGGAGATTTGAATGAAGAAATCACCATGGAGCAGCACAGGGGTTTTACGCCGGGACAAAGAAATGAAAGTCTATGGGTGGTGAAATCCTTGTATGGATTAAAACAAGTACCAAACAATGGCATGAGAAATTTGACAACGTTATGTTGTCACATGGATTCAAAATCAATGAATGCTTGACAAGTAATACATGTCAGATGATGAACATGGCTATGTCATTGTATGTTTATTACGTAGATGACATCTTGATTGTCGATAGTGATGATAAGATGATTACATCTACCAAAACATGTTGAATTCAAGATTTGACATGAAAGACATGGAGCTTGCTGATGTTATTTTGGTAATAAAAATCAAAGAACATCAGATGGACTCGTCTTGAAGTCGGTCACACTATGTTGACAATATTCTTGGGAAGTTTGATAAGGATAAATGCGGTGTCGCAGAACATCGGTAGATGTAACTCTACACTTTTCAAGAATAAAGGAGAGTGTTGCTCAAGTAGAATACTCCTAAGGTGATGGGGAGTCTAATACTTAATGGGTTGTACAAGACCGAGACACTTAGCCTATGTAGTTAATAGCGAGTAGGTACACGAGCAATCTGTTGCCATTAGCGAGGAATAATAGAGGTATTAAAATACTTCTGATTCACTTTCGTGACTATGGGCTGCCTTTGCACAAGATATCTCTTGTACTTGAAGGTTCTGGTGATGCTAATTGGATATCTAATGTTAAAAAGACTCAAATCCCGCAGTGGTTATGTCTTTACCTTTGGGAGGTGCGTGGTATCATGAAATCCTCAAAGCAGACCGATTATTGCCGGATCCACAATGGAATACGAGTTTATAGCATAGACAAATGTGGGAAGAGCGAGAATGGCTCACGCCACTTCCCTGAGACATTCCAAGGTGGCCCAGCCGGTGCCTCCAATAATGCATACATTGTGAGTCAATGCGCTATTGGTAAGGCACAACGGTATGTATAATGGTAAGTCTGAACATGTCAGTCGTAGACTGTTACCATTAAACAACGACTCTCAGGCTGGGGTTATCTACATAGATTATGCCAAAAATCCTAAGGATAACATTGCCGGATCGTAACCAAAGGGTTAAGCGAGTTGGTTGAAAAGAAAAGTCATCGAAGGAATGGGACTAAAGCCCGAGTAAAGAATAAGTCGATCTCGATGGATACCCGACTGGTATTGGAGATCCTAAGATCTAGGTTTAAAGGGACAACCAAATTGTAAAGACTTTGATACAATCCTTTGTGGGGATATTATCGTGTCCATTCCTATGTTGAGCATTGATGCCATGAAGGTTAAGCTATGCTTTTAATGATCTCTATGCATTGGCGAAGAGTAACATGAGCTACTCTTAATTTACAGAGAGATCACCTATGTAAGAGTGAAGTGGGGCCGCTTCAGAGGGAATTGAATAGGGCACAATTCCTAGTAAACTCTTGCGAGAACCGATGCATGTCCATGGCGAAATGGACATAAAAGTGAGAGCGAATTGTGTTTGGAAGATTCTGTGTGAGATATGTAAGTCGTGCGCAAATGGCGGGAATAGTTCGGGACATCGTGTCTACTGTTTAGCTAGTAGAGTAAACATATTTTCACAAGGGAAGGTTTAAAGGGTAACACATACCTCTCCTATGCAAGTTTCAACCGTTGCTTCTATCACCATGTCTGTCTCGCCTTTAGTCATCAATTTCGTTCATGTGGGGAATTGTTGGATATAGTGAATGAAATGGATGACATTAAATGAATAATTAATTTAAGATTCAAGGTTTCGAATAATTCTTTGTTCATAATTCTATGGATTTGATTATATGGAATAGTGACACTCAATGAATGAGATTAATGACATTGATGAATAATTAATTTTGGAATTCTAAGGGTTTGGGAAGCAGGTTTGGCATTCGAAAGGTCCAATCTCGCTATATAAGGTGTCGGGGTATTTCCGAAGAACGATTACAAAAAGGGTGATCGAGTCTCGAGTTTTCCTTCCTTTGTCCTTTTTTCGGTGATAGTGCAAACACATCATTAGTTCGCCGGAGTGGCGACAAAGTGCTTTTGTCGACCATTCGACACCGTTTATCTGGGAGCCGGGCGCCGCCGATCTCAAAGTACCAATGGAGAAGACGAATTTGTCTTAAGAAAATTATGAATTTAATAAGACTTGGTTGTTTCTCAAACTTGGATATATTATCCTATTTTCTTATTGATTTAATTTATTTTGGTTTTCTTGAATAACCATTATTTTTGCAACATTAGGTTATGTTGCTTGGGTGTCAAACATTTAGTTTATGCTTTCCCAGGTTTCTACAACAAGTAGATATTTTGTTGGTTTTATTTATTCTTTCTTACAATGATATGCCAATCTCTAAGCAAAGTTATGTCCTAAGATTCATAACTAATTAAAAACACATCAAACTATGAAAGATTATAAGTGGTATTAATTAGTAGTAATATCAAAATGACTATTATGGAATTTTTTAACTATAATTTTCATATAAAAAAATTACGTTTTTTTAAGATAAAAAAGAATAAATGAAAAACTAGGATCACATACTCCCTTGTCAAATGTAAAGACAAAGTTCCCACATAAAAACATAAATGTCAGAAAAAAACAAAAGAAAGTAAAAAATAAAAACTTTATCGTTTAGGTTTAGCTTTTGAATTTTCAATAGAATTTATCCATGTTCTCCAAAAATAAGAGATCAGATAATTAAGGGGAAAATGTAGAGTATGTTTGGTGGTTTGGATGGGAATTGAGATATTTTTAAGAAAATGGAAAATACAGGAAAATTTATAATTTTTTTTCAAGGGTTATTTGATCATAAGAAACCCATTTCACATTAAAAAAATGTCTTTATTTTCTTCTTACAAATATAACTTTTTTTAAACCATAGGAGCACACAACTAGTACATTAAGGAATATTAAAAAATAGATTATCTTTAAGAAAAAAATTGGAGAGTTTTGTAAGACCCGAGAAATTCCAATTTCTGGAAAAAGGTAAAATTGTAATTTCGATTACAAAATTATTATTTCGGTTAAAAAAAATCTGGAATTTATTTTCTAGATCTCAGATAATGAAATGGATTTCACCGTTAAGATACGTCTTCGCGAAATCCTTCTTGTAAATTTGTCGAATTAAAGGGGCGGTCGAATTTACGTTTTGAGCATCGCGGTTCGGTCTTAGTAAAAACAATTTTAGATCTTGACGAGGAAGTCACCTTATAACACGTACTCATGTGCCATAAGTGGCATGAGTAGAAAGGATGAAAATGGACGGCGAGAGACGTACCGAATGTCAAGCTGGAGAAAGGGTATTAATTAATTAAATTGATTAAATGAACTAAAGGACAAAAAAACGTTACAGTGCTCATCTCCTACAATTTAAAGACCAAAAAACGTGAAAAGGGAAAAAAAAAATCTTCCAGTAGCCATTTTTTTTGAGGTTTTATGAGAGAGAGTCTTCATTCTCTCTAGAAATACGCGCGATCCGACCGTCGGCAGTCTTCGGGACAAGAAGGAAAGCTGCTCTACGCGGAGAGGGCTTCGCGTGGGTGCCGGATTTAGGGAGTTTCCTCAAACTCCGAGAGGTAGGGGTTTCTCCCTACTTGGGTTTTACACTTTATTTAAGTGTTTTTCAATGTTTCGGTTAGCTTAAGGCCTTGAATGGTCGTTTGATGGAATCCCGAACTTGGGACCCGAATTGATACTAATTTGTTAAAGCCAATTGGCATTAGCCATGAGGCGTACGGGCTGTTTTGGTGGCTAATTTGTGCATCTTTGTATTAAAATCATGTATTGGTTCGGGATGAGGTGGGAATAATAGTGAGAATGAGGAGTTCACAAAGTGAACCGATGAATTGTGATTTTTCGGGAATAGTAACCGAGGGTTTCACTATTCCCGAAACAGTGTTCTCAAAATATATATTTTTGTGAAATAATGTGTGTGGTTGAGTAATTCAAATCGAATTGCTCGTGTTTGATCATTAACCTAAGTGAGCTAATTTTGATGTATGAATTGATTAATTACACGACATGACTGTGTGATTGGATATTATGTGGATATGTGCATGTTTACATATTTGCATGTGATTAGATTGTATTGGAATTAGCATACATGCATTCCATATCTGCTTCAAGACACCCTGAACCATAGGAGTGAGTGCATAAAGATGAGTCTAGAAAATGGTTGGGAGGGTTGTCTAAAAATATTAATTATCGAGAGGTAGTCAAATTAAAAGTATCATCCGTCGGGCGGCAATTGATATTCATCGGAGGAGTAGTCCCTGAAACGAAACAATATATCAATCGTGGAGGCCGGCCCAATTGATATACTCATACATCGGAGGAGTTGTCCACTAACAAAACAATAATTCTCATACGAGGCTTGGCGGGTGTGTGAGTGGTAGGGACTCAGGGATCGAGTTGGTCATGTAGACATTCAAGTGGGATAAACCATTTGCTTTAATATATGTTTATTTTGGAACATTGTTTGCACTTAGGTGGAGAGTAGCCCACTTAGGCGATTCCTCACGAGCATTAGCTCACTCTGTCGAGTGATATTATTTTACAGGTACAGGGAGCGTGCGAGGGGACGGCTCGTCCTAGGGATTGAGGATTAGAAGAAAGGCGGGTTGTGGCTTTGATTGATGATATATACATGTATTGAAATGTCTAATTTTAATATATGTATTGTATAAGAGTGAAAATATTGTAACTCTTGTAACTATTTGGTATATAGTTGGATTCATAGATTAGTATGTATTATGAGTATCGTTTGTGGGCCCAAGTGGCCGTATTACTCATGTGATTGGATGCATATTGGATATATTGGATCTATTGCCTTGTTTGGGAGACCCAGGTATATGCGAGGTTTTGTATTTTGGGTAAAGACTCCGTTACAGAGAATACCGCCGATTTTTTAATAATGTCAGGTCACGACATTCCGCAGTATTCCGTAGGTTGGCGGGGTAGTCAACGGACCCCCGGGTTTTGGGGCGTCACAACTTGGTATCAGAGCTTAGGTATACGAATACATAGGGAGCTCAGGTTTGGGTAGCCATCACCACTTAGGTGGTTTGATGTTCGGTTTAGGTATGAGAGTACCTAGGAAATCACGGGAATAAGAACCTTTGCATGCATGAGTGTTTGATGTGTGATTGCGTGTATAACATGAGTTGTATGTTATGTGAATGATGTTTCTTATGGTTTTGTGATATGTTATAGTGTTTGGGTGCTTAGGTGATTAGCACTTATTATGTTGGAAAACAAATCTTAGGAGTTCTGAGTGTGTAAAGCTGAAATAAATAAATTGTAATCCAATTTGTCGGTTTTATGAGATAATGAGATTTTAATAAAATTTTTAAGGTTGAACACTAGGTTTAGTGTTGGATCAAGGAGTCGGGAGATTTTTAGACAAAATGTCCAAAGTTAAAAGGAAAAAAAAAATGAGGTGAAGGTAATAATTTTCTAAGGTTTTACGATTATTAGTAAGGCGAGAAGAAGAATGATTAAAAATAAATTTTAAAAAAAATTTATTTGAGTATTCTGAAAAGCCGAAAATATATATATATATATATATATATATATATATATATATATATATATATATATATATATATATATATATATATATATATATATATATATATACACACACATAAGTATATATATTTTTGTATCTTCCATTAGTTGGAAGGAATAAAAAAAAAAATGAAGAAAATGGTTTTCAAATATTTTCTGATTGTAAAGGCTGAAAATAAATTTTTTATAAGTTTATTTTGGTGTACTGGAGAATGAAAAAAAAATCAAATAAATAAACTTTACTAAGTTTATTTGATGTATTGGAGAATAATGAAAAAAAAAAACATGGATATGTTTTTGGGTGTTTCAATAGCTAAAAAAAAAAAGCGAGAAATTTTTTTAAAAATAGCTAATTAAATAAAAATAAAATCAAATCAAATTACACAAAATTTTCAAAAAATAAAATTTTCAAAAATGAAATTTTGTTGATAAAAAATGTTTTAAATGTATAATTGATTGCCTTGCATTACATAAATGCAAGGACCGATATTATCTGCGATTTATGTGTATGAATAGTGTCTGGAAATTTGTGTTGCTTAGAATCTTGTATTTGAATTTAGCGCCATGTTAATGGTATAAATGGCTAGTCGAGGACGACGGGGCGTAGGGCGTCCACGAGTGCTAGTCGGGCACCAGTGTTTGATCGACGGGCTTTTGCGAAATTTGTGGGTATTACAATGGCGGCTTCATCGCATAGATTTTGGTATAGCGGGTAGACGGGAAGATCTAGTAACCTACAGGGTTTGGGGCGCATCATCCTCAGACATTCACAAGGGGAGGAGGTCAATGGTGTGAGACCATTGGTTCATCTGAATCGAAGGTGTTAGAAATTGCTAATTACCTGGGGCATTACTAGGATTAGGCTAGGCGTGCTCCGGTAGAAGTGAGACCCGAAATATGGTGGAAATGGGCAAGGACCTCTAGAGACCTTAGAGGAGCCTCAGTATGTGAATTCTCTCCTAAGGATTAGGGCGAGAATAGGTATGATATGTCGCGGTTGTGAGTTGGAGATCTCGGGGACTCTACTCACAATAGACCTGAGGATCATGGACATGTTAGAGTTTGATGTCATCCTAGGGATGGATTGGTTGATAGCTTACAGGGTTGATATCGATTGTAAGCGTAGGAAGGGTTCACCGCTACGTGCGGGACCGATGCTCGTGTGGTATTTGAGACGAAGCATGACATTTTGCCCCGAGCGATTATCACGAGTCGGGTGTCGGAGGCGGTTAGCGGGTTAATTTGCTTGAGCCTTCTTATTGAAGGGGCGAGAGAGACAGAACAGGTCTGCCTCGGGTAATTTGCAGTATGTGGATGTTTTCTGAATGAGCTACGTTTACCTCCGCAGAGGTAGTAGACCGATGTCGAGTTACGCCACGGTATTTCACCCATCTCTGCGACTCACATAGGATGACACCGGTTGAGTTGCAAGAACTTCAGTCCGATTCACAGGAACTATTGTGGACAAGGGTTTATCAGACCGAGCACTTCACCATGGGGCGCTCCGGTTCTATTTGCGAGCGAAGGCGAGACCAGCCGGTACGTGCATTATTCTGAAGCGGTTGAGCAGGGGTTACGTCGAGAATCGGTACCCATTCGCAGAGGATTGATGATTTGTTTGATCGATTGAGAGGGCTTAAGTCTACTCGAGTGGATAACCATGCTTGGTTACCATCAGGCGAGGGTTGAAGTGATTATCCTAAGACGGTGTTTAGGACGTTATGGGCACTTTGAGTTTACGGTGATGCCCTTTGGATTGAAGAATGCGCCAGCGACATTCATGGACCTCATGCATAGGGTATTCCAACCCTATCTAGATTAGTTTGTCGTAGTCTTCGTGGATGACATTTGATACACTCGGTCAGTGGGAGCATAGGTATCCTTGAGGATCGTTTTCACGATTGTTGAGACCATCTGTTTGTATGCGAGTTCGATCAAGTCGCGAGTTTTGGCTTCTTGAGGTGAGATTTTTGGGACACGTGGTGTCGGCATCGAAGTGTCGGTCGACCCGAGGAGAGGTCGGCGGTGATGAGTTAGGAGAGGCCGAAGTCAGTCTTCGAGATACGTAGTTTCTTGGGATTGGCTGGGTATTATCGGAGGTTCATAGAGGATTTCTCTAGATTGGCAGCACTTATGACTAGGTTGACCCGGAAGGAGGTCATGTTTGAGTGGGATGGCCGTCGCGGAGGCCTTCGGGGTGAAGGAGACGCTTCAGCTCCCGTCTTAACGTAGTCCGGATAGGGGACAGGGGTACATAGTGTATTGTGATGCCTCGAGGGCCGGATTGTGATGTGTTTTGATGCAGTCCGGGAGGGTAGTAGCTTATGGTTCTCGTCAGTTGAAGAATCACGAGCAGAATTACCCCACACACGACATGGAGTTAGCGGTCGTAGTCTTCGCCTTGAAGATTTGGCGCCACTACTTATACGGCGAGGAGTTCGAGGTGTACTCAGTTATAAAAGTGCGAAGTATATTTTCACTTGACGGGACCTCGATATGAGGCGGCAGGATGGATGGAGTTACGGGAGGATTATGACTTCACTTTGCATTACCATCCGTGGAGGCAAATGTAGTGGCTGTGCACTGTTCGGAAGTCACACGGAGCGTTGGCTGAGTATGAGCTTCTCGGGGTGGCGGATGCTCGAGGCGTGGGACGGAGTTTGGGCTCTGATCTGTGGCGGACTCCGAGGGCCTTGGGGAGTTTAGTGGGCACACACCGTCTCACGTTTGAAGCGAGTGATTGAGTCAGTGGCGGGGCGTAGAGATGAGTGTCCATCGGGGGACAGGCCTGGTGATACGGTGTGGCTGGACCGTTCACATAGATGGTAGTCTTCGATAGGGGGACGGTAGTGGTTCCCACGATTGATAGGTGAGAGAGGAGATTCTCGGGGGAGTTTCAGCACTCTGCAGTTTGCCGCAGGTGCATCAAGGTGGCACGAAGATGTACCGGGATCTTCGTCGCCAGTACTATTGGAGTAGGATGAAGAGACACGTAGGGGACTTTGTTCGACTATGTCTCACATGTCAGCAAGTTAAGGCTGAGCACTAGAAGCCAACAGGGCTACTTCAGCCATTGGAGGTGGCTGAGTGGAAGTGGGAGCACGTCACGATGGACTTTGTGACCCACTTGCCACGGACGCAGCAGAAGCATGATGCGGTATGGGTGATAGTGGACCGGCTCACGAAGTCGGCACATTTTCTAGCCGTGCGGATGACCTTCGCCTTGGAGGGAGATTCTGCCAGGTTATACATTCGAGAGATGGTCAAAGATTTCATGGGTACCGGTATCCATAGTGTCGGATAGGGACCGGAGTTTATGACACCCTTTTGGAAGAGTTTCCAAAGGCTAGACACACAGTTGACGATAGTCTGACTTTCCACCCTCAGACGGATGGTCGGTCACGAGAGAGCTATACGGTGTTAGAGGACATCTTTGCGAGCATGCGTCTAGATCATAGGGTATTTGGGAAGGCGCTTTGCCCTTAGTGGAGTCGCACAACAACGATTACGGCGAGTATACGGATGGCACCGTATGAGGCATTGTATGGGGCCATGTAGATCCACACCGTTATGTTGGACGAGGTGGGAGAGCTCCATCAACAGTGCGATGCGATTCAGGACACACATGAGAAGGTGAGCTTGATGCGATGGCGTCTTCTCACGGCTGAGCGTGGAAGAGTTATGCGGATGTGCGGCGTCGACCCGCCCCCAGTTCGAGGTTGGGGATCGTGTTTTCTTGAAGGTGATGCAGGGAGTGGTTAGGTTCGACAGCGTGGGAAGTTAATAATGGGGTTGTTGGACGCTTCGAGACGCTGAGAGGGTAGGCAGTTAGCGTGCAGGTTGGTGTTACCGCCCAACGCCGGTGTCACGAGGTGTTTCCGTCTCCGTACTCAGAGTACACTCCAGATCCAGCTCATGTGGTGGATTGGGGACAGATAGAGGTTGACATGGATGGGACCTTCGAGGAGGGACCAATGTGCATTTTAGATAGCCGTGAGCAGGTTTTGCGATGCAAGACCGTGAGGCTAGTGTTGGTGCTATGGCGTCACTATGGAGTGGAGGAGTCTACGTGGGAGGCCTTGAAGGGGCGCGATGAAATGCGCTATCGCCTTGTTTAGGGATGAAGATCGTGGTTTAGTCGTTTAAGGTTCAAATATTTGTTACATGCATGGTAGAGTGCGTTGCATATGCGTGTAGTGGGTATAATTGTCGCGAATTTAGGAATGAAATTCCTTTAAGGAGGAGAATGTAAGACCCGAAATTCCAATTTCTAGAAAAGGGCAAAAATCTCGTAATTCGATTACAAAATTGTTATTTCGGTTAAAAATATGAAATTATTCTCTGAATCTCGGATGACAAAGCGGATTTCACCATTGGAATCATCTCAAATCTAGCTATACGTAAATTTCATTCGAATTAAGAACGGTCGAATTTACAGAATTCCCGAGGCATCGCGGTTCGGGTGTAGTAAAAATGATTTTGATGGCAGAAATCCTGCTGCGTACTCATGTGCCATAAGTGACATGAGTAGAAGATGAAAATGGGCGAGATAGTGCAGAGATGTCCAGCGAAATAAAAATTAATTAGTGGTGATTAATGAACTAAAGGACAAAAAAAACGCTACAGTGCTCATCTCCTACAATTTAAAGACCAAAAAACGTGAAAAGGGAAAAAAAAAAAATCTTCCAGTAACCATTTTTTTTGAGGTTTATTGAGAGAGAGTCTTCCTTCTCTAGAAATAGCAGCGATCCAGGCCGTCGGTGTGCCGGGTGAGGAAAGCTGATCTCGTGGAGGAAGCCGGCGTGGAGTGCCGGTTTAGGGGAGTTTTCTCAAACTCCGAGAGGTAGGGGTTTCTCCCTACTTGGGTTTACACTTTATTTAAGTGTTTTTCAATCATTTGGTTAATAAGGCCTTGGACCAGTTGTTTGATCGGTCCCACGAAACTTGGGGACAGAGGTATTCGAATTTATTAAAACCAATTGTGAAAACCGATGGTGGCGTAGCAAAGTACATTGCGGAGTTGTTTTTGGTGGCTAATTTGTGCATCTTTGTATTAAATCATGTATTGATTTCGGATGAGTGAGAATGGCCAGTGAAATCTGAGTTCCTGGTGAACCGATGGTGTGATTTTTCGGGAATGTCAACGAGGTTTCACTATTCGAAGCAGTCATTCTCAAAATATATATTTTTGTGAAATAATGTGTTTGGTTGAGTAATTCAGTGAATTGCTCGTGTTTAGTCAATAACCATTAGACTAATTTGGTGTATGAATTGATTAATTTTATGACATGGTATTGTGATTGGATATTATGTGGATATGTGCATGTTTACGGCGTATTTCAAGTATGATTAGTTGTATTAGATTGGCATACATGCATTCATATGCAGAACCTCTAGGACTATAGAAGTGAGTTTGCGAGATGAGTCGAGAGAAAATGGTTCGGAGTTATTATAAAATATTAATTATCGGAGGGTAGTCAAATTCAAAAATATCATTATTGAATTGATATTCATCGGAGGTGATCCCTGAACAAATAATATATCAATCTGTGGAGGCAGCCCAGATGATCATATATACATCGTTGTCCACTAACAAAACAATAATTCTCATGCGAGGCTTAGGCGAGTGTGTGAAGTCGGTGGACTGGGATCTGAGTTGGTATGTAGACATTCAAGTAGGATCATGCATTTGCTTGAATGTGTGTTGTTGAACATTGCCTTAGGTGGAGAAGTAGCTCACTTAGGGTGATTCCACTGTTGAGCAGTGGCTCACTTTGTCGGGGATATTTTACCGGTATAGGGAGCGTAGGGACCGGCTAGATCCTAGAGTTAGGATTAGAATAAAAGCCCAGGGTTGTGGCTTTGGTTGATGATGCTCATGTATTAGGAAATGTCTGTTTAATATGTATTGTATAAGTGAAAATATGTGTAGCTCTTGTAACTATTTGGTATATAGTTGGATTAAATAGTTAGTATGTATTATGAGTATCGTTTGTGGGCCCAAGTAGTGTGTGCTCATGTGATTGGATATATTAGATATATTGGATCTATTGCCTTGTTTGGGACGGGTATATACGGGTTTGTATTTGGGTGAGGCTCACAGCCTAGGGGCTACGCCCGATTTTCGTGATCGGAGTCACCCAGGCATTCACAGTGTTCCAGCAATGGAGTTGGTGGTCAGCGGACCCCGGAGTTTGGGTACAAGTTTGTACTTTCGAGAATATGAAGTCTTTATTAGGATACTTCTTTTTTATTTGTTATTTATTGAATGCTCCAGTTAGACTAAGCTATTAGTGATGCATATACAATTCAAATGAATTTATTCTTAATAGGTTGATTTTAACTATGTTGATTTCTATAATATGTTATTTTTTAATTGAGTAGAAAAATTAAATATTTTGATTTTTTTTACTAACTCAAAAAATAAACACCAATTAAATTCATTTGATTGGGGTAAATACACCTTTTTCAATTTTTCCACTCTACAACAATGGTCTTCCTTTTCACTCTTGTATTTTACCTTCAAGGTTCTTTCAATGTGAAATCAAGACAACAATGAAATGAGAAAATACCTTTTAATTTAATCAATGAAAATGAGATCAATGAAATGAAAAGGGACAAGGTTCAAGTCTCTTTAAGAATATAATATTATAATATTATAATACAAAATAAATAAATATTAAAAGAAGTATTTAATGAAAATGAGATAACATTCTTTGATTTATTTAGCAACATCAATGATAAGCCTATTAAACAAACAAGTTTTTTTTTCTTTCCTTCTACATCGCAAGCTAAAAAGGTCTATTAGGCTATTTTGTTTTTCATGTAACAATCAATAATTTTTTTTAACTTGGTATTTTCCTACGTGACAAATACTAAGTTGGTAATAATATCACTCCTCGAGAAAATGACCCGATTAAGAAATAGACTCTAATAATTAGCCTACTTGGGATTTGATATAAATTTGTATGAATATAAGTTAAAGATGCACTAAAAGAAAAATCGGAATTAAAGACTGAAATTAAATATGGATACTTATCCGTCTTTAAATAAAGACGAATTGCATACAACTTAATTAGAAACAGAATTTTCGTCTCTAAATAGAGATAGAATAATTTCCGTCTTTAAATAGAGACATAAATTTCGATATCTAATTAGAGACGGAATGATTTCCGTCTCTAATTAGAGACGAATTTGATTTAAGACGGAATAAAATCCATTTCTGATTAGAGACAGAAAGTTCTGTCGATCATTCCATCTCTAATTAGAGACGAATTTGATTTAAGATTGAATAAAATCCATTTTTAATTAGAGACGAAAAGTTATGTCTTTGATTTAAGACTGAATAAAATCCGTCATTAATCAGAGACGGAAATTCCCATATGTGATCAGAGACGGACTAAATTCCGTCCTAAAAGAAAAAGATATATTTTAAAAAGAAAAAGATCCAGTCATACCGATTAAGATTGGGGTTGATTTCAATGTCAGCAAATCGTTCTCAGCTCCAAAACCACTCTTATATTGTCAAGACTTAAGACCCCTAGCTAGGGTTTTCCTGTACCTAATTTATTATACAAGATCTTCGAGAACCTCTTCGCTGTTCTTATTTTGGAAGATTGACATTCTTGTTTTTCAAATTTCTTTTTTATTTCTATACCTCCATTTTCTTGTCGAAAATGGAATCTTAGGTGGCGAGAGTCATTTTTATTAGTCTTCTTCTTTGTACTCGCTCCAGGTTTACATCCAGTGGAAGCGACAAAGTCGAACAAGAACAAGTTTCGAGAACGAGAGGCTAGCAACGACGCCCTTGGATATCCTAACATGTGAGTTTATGTTCCTTCTTTGGCTTTGGGTTATGCTTGAATAATTGAAGAGAAAAAAGGCAATTTTGAAGTACGGGTTTCGATTCTTGGTATGTCTCGGGCTCTGGAGCTTTCGTCTCGAGTTGAGGACCTCTTGTGAAATTTTTGGTACATCTTAGGCATTGGCTCCTCTCGATTCCAGTTCTAGATCTTCCGATTGCAAATGGCGGATGCTTACGTTGATGTTCGGGCTTCAGTCGATTACTTTCGAAAATTTTAGCGGTTTCGGTGATTTGGATTTTGTGGCATCGGATGAGAAATTGTTCACTGAACCAAAGGAAGGCGATAGAACTTCGTCTGAGGAAGCATGGTACGTTCTCTCTATTTGTTGGTTGTAGTTTTAGTTCCTACTTTGAGAAAACGTGGGTAGAGAAATGAAGTTTAGATTTTTTAGTTCTTGATTTTTTTTAGCATTTGGGAGTCAGAGAAAATGAAATCTCCTAACTTGTACCAAATCCAAGCATTAATGCTTTAACAAACCTTTGTAAATTGGCAACCTTAATGTTTCCTTTTTATTATAATTTCTTCTACAACATCTTAGTTCAGTTATTCTCTTTAATATCAGCAGAAAGTCTCCTTGGTGCAGTGAATGCCTCCCATCCAGAGAACGATGGGAAAACAAATGGAAATGAAACAGAGCCAAACATTAAGTTCTTCTTCCACTTCATGTGCTTTGCATAGTTTTCAAAGTTTCCTCTTCTTCCACTTCATGTGCTTTTCACATGGTTTGTCATCTCTTAGACAAGCCTTGACCCTTCAATCTTTCTTCATCTTAACCTTCGGATTATTGATTTAGGGGCAACTGATTTGGTGAATAAAGTTCTAATGTGTTTTTCATATGTTAAATGTTTTGGTGAACAAAAAGAATGGGTTCCTTGTCACACCTCAAGGTCTGAAACAACAGCTGAACTTAATATCCACAACAATCTATGATTAAAGAATTTGAAGTGTGGTTTGTAGAAGTTATAATGGCATTCATGTTAATTAGATTAAGAGTCAAGTCTTATTACACCTTGATTTGACATTTATTTAGGTTGTGATGATTTAAATCCTAGTGTACAATGAATCCACTTGTTGTTTTAAAGTTTTAAGGCCTTCGAAGCTTACTTCTAAATAACAATGCATATTACATCATACCCTACAATGAAAGATTTACTATCCTAGTTAGGATTCAATTATTATTTGTAACACTTAGGAATTTGTATAGGTATAAGTTAGAGAAAATAATAATGATAGAAATTTGTATAGGTATAATTTAGGAAAAATAATAATAACAGGAATTTGTATATGTATAAATTTGGGAAAATAATAATGACATTAATTTTTATAGGCATAAGTTAGGAAAATAATAATGAAAATTCAATTAGCTAATTAATTAATTAACTTAATGAAATAAGGGTAAAAATGTAATTTTCCTAATAGATACCCTTAGGGGTGTCAAACGTGTTGGGTTGGGTTAAACGGTTACGGGTTAAACGGGTGACGGGTGAAAAACATGTAAACCCGAACCTGACCGTTTGTCGCGTGTTCGCGGGTTGGCTTGGATTTATCACCACGGGCTCCGTTAGGTCTCACCAAACGTTTAATCGGCGGTTAATCGTGTCGGTTAATCGTGTCGGCGTTAATTACAGCGGAGCCTAGTCCGACCATTGGTACCATGGCCCGGTAGGAAAGCGGTGTTAAGCGGGTAGCGAGTTACTCGCGAGTTAGCATGTCTCACCCCGAACACGACCCGTTTATTAAACGTGTTAAGCGGGTTGGCAGTTTATCACCGAACCGATTTGGAGTCTCACCCAAACCCAGTTGTCGGTTAATCGTGTCGGTTAATCGTGTCGTGTTGAATTTTGACAGGCCTAGATACCCTAGGTATAAATTGGAATAAAAAAAGAAAATCTTCATCTTTGAATTTCTTTGTAGTAGTAGGAATTCCGGAGGACCGGATGACTTTTCGGATCTAGAGGTTTGAAGAAATTTCTCTAGGTAAAGATCTTCCTTATTTTATTTTCTAGATTTATTTGATGTAGATTCTTTAATTTTCTTTTAGTTTAGATCAGCTCGGAAGAAGTTAGATTTAGATTACTGCTTTCGTTCTTTAAAGAAATAAAATAGGATTGGTGTCTCATACTAAATTACTTTGAGTATGAGAATGAAAAAGTATTTAAGGATAATTTTTGAAAGAAAATAATAATAAACAAATAAGATAAATTTGAAAAAGCTGAATTTTGTATAAATATATGTATTTGATAAGTATTTAAAGATATATGTATTTTGACAAGTAAATATTTTATTAAGGATTGAGAATTTATTAGATAAGGAATATGATTAGAATAATTATTTAGTAATTATAGGAAATAAGATCCGTTAATAATACTTGTTGTCAAGTATGATAATTGTTAGGTAAAAAGGCTAGATGAGTATTATGTAATAATATAATTTGTAAAATATTATTAATATTATTTCTTTCTAGTAAAAAATTTAATTTGGATTAAGAACATAAAAAATAAATAAATTATTAAAATAAGATCCAAAAGGAATATGAGTTTTATAAAATTTGTAAAACTACCTAATTCAAATAGTTATCATTTGAACAGTTGTCAATATGTTTGAGGTGAACAAAAAAATCATGTTGATAGAATAAACTTTATAAATCACAAATTTTATAAAATATTTAGAAACCCATTAACTTTTATTATTATGGATAAAAAAATTAAAAATAATATAATTGAAAATCAAATATAATCAAAATTCTAAATTTTTTTTTATATATTTTAATTTCTTAATCCTTATATAATAAAGAGAAACTATTAAAATAAATTTGAATAAATATACATAATTAATTTGTGATTTAATCCTTCAATTTTTCTTTCCTTTCTTTGTTTGAAAGGATTTTTCTTTTCTTTATATTTTCATTTCTTAGTACTTTTCGTTCCGGTTCCAAACTGGGTCTCACCCACTGAGATTAATTAATTAATTATAGTGTTTTCGTTGCCGTTTTCTTGGATCTATCCTTGCATTTATTTATTTATTTATTTTTAGTAGCTTAATTAGACTTGATATTGTGTCTGATGCAGTCCTTAGAATGGACATGTGAATGGACATGTCCATGGAGATAAAGACAGAAGCGTTGCCAAACTCTCTGTTTGCGGAGTTGGAAGTCTATGATAGATACAAGAAGCATTGAGAACCCTTCCCAGGGAAAGAAATTGGGATAGGATGTATCTATATCAATACCATGACTTACAGTTTTCCAGCTGAGAATCGCCCGAACATCATCTCCTTTCAAAGCCGCTCCTGACGCAGAACCACGGACATCATCCTCGACATTCTTTCAAAATCAGGTACCACTTGGCTCAACTAGGGATGACAACAAGACGAGTCGGGGACGGGGTGCACTACAAGGAGAAAAGTCTATAGCCACGGTTATTGATCTTGACTAAAAGTAACATATAATGCGGATATAGAATATAGTTGTGAATAAAATAAACTGTGGCATAGTGTGGTCATAGGTGGTGTGGATAAATCCTATGGACACGACACTACAAGATTCTGACCCTTTAGCGACGGATTTTACCGTCGGTAAATTAAAAAATATGTCGTAAAAATCCTTTAGCGACGGAAAAAATTTAGTAGGTAAAACGCTCACTCGCTAAATTTAGCGACTAAAATTTCAATCGGAGTCTACAAAATAGCGTGTCACAAATCCGTCGCTAAACATGGCGGCGGCGAAGCTATTTTCATCTTCGGCACCCTTGCTTAAGCTGACGGTGAAAATTTTCCGTCGGCTAAACTTAAGCGACCAGTTTTAATTTTCCGTCGCTAAAATGGTGACGTAATGTGCGAAATCGAATTAAGCTATATCGCGTAAGAAAACAGCGGCGGATATTAATTTTCCGTCGCTATATTATTAGCGACGGAAAATTTCAATCCGTCGCTAAAATAGCGTCGATCATTTTCAAATCGTCGCTAAATTTAGCGACGAAAAATTAAAATCCGTCTCTAATATAGCGACGGAAGTTTGCAATCCGTCGCTTAGTTCATTTCTTGTACACTTTTGAGTTATTTTAGCGGCGAAATGTTAAGGTAAGCTAAAAACCATTTTATTAATTCTTTATATTAATTTACAAATTCTTGCAATATATTTAATTTTTTAAATAGTGAAGTAATATAATATTAAAAGCACATTCATTGGAAGAAAACAATATTGGTTTTGGTGATTTGACGAAAATAAAAGCAATACAAATAACTTACATTAATTATATTGCAACAATTAAAACTCTTAACACAATAACTAGTTCATATCATCGTCCTAAAAAAAAAAGCAACTCATAATCTAAAGATCATGATCCACGACTAGAGATGGTTATGGGGGTGTAGAAGCTGGATTGGTAGGATCTGGATGCTGGGCATTGGATTGAGGCGTACGTTAAGCTTATACGTTCAAACTGCTCCATCTTTTGTTGAAATTGCTATTCTAATTGCTCTTTATACAATCTCACATCTTCATTCATTTTGAGTTGAAGTTCTTGAACTTCTACTCTCACCCTCTGCCCAACCACTTCATTCACACGTTGTGTGAAACGTTCATCAGATGTAAAATCATAGCGCGAAGTGGTAGGAATTGTTGAAGTCTCGGGGGTAAAATGCGGACCTTTGAGGAGCGAGGCCATACACTCGCCTCTTTTCTCACCTCAACGGCTTGTAGATATAGCGAAAATGTGTTAGCCTCCACGGGGCTCCGTTGAATCCTCCTCGGAGCGAGACGGAAGCGACCATGGTTTCCACAACATCCTATATTTAATTCATTATAAAATTAATAATTATTTAGAATAATTGAGAGTTATTTTAATAAAGCAAGTGAAATCTTACATTGATGTCCTTAGATCTTTTGTCATGAAAGCACCATCACTTTTGGTGTGCATCTTCTTGAACACTTGAATGGGCGTGAGGCGTTTCAATTCCTTTTCCTGCAAAATTAATTATCAAATTAGTGGATTCGAATAAGATGATGAGGAAATGTTATTTAAAAAAATATTCTTAAAATTCTTACCAAAGCAATACAATGTTGAATTGTGGATCTAGAGCCACCTGTATGTGTGGAAAGACTGGTGCTAGGTCCTCCATTTTCTGTACGGCGATTTTTAGCAGCTTGTTTACATTTCTTTTTATATTCGAATGCTCAATGTTCTTTGCGACTTTCCCTTTTATCTTTTGGTATATGTTCTTTGTTTTTTCCCTTCGGTCGCATCTTGCACAACCAATCCCCATATCGCTTTCCTGCCACCTTATAAAACGTTCTCTTGACTAATGCATCATTTGAATCATCCCAGGTACATGCTTTAAGAAGAAAAAATATTTCAACAAATAAAAATGCATAACCACATACAGTAGTAGTTGCCTGCGATGTGATTTTGAAATAACACAATATTAACAAGTTTTGAATGATCTTAAACCATACGGTAGTAGTTGCACATGGAATCTGCAAATTCTTAATGAAACAAAAGCAGACAATACATACCTTGAGAATGCAACACTCTATGACAAGGGCATGAATATCCCTTCTTGTCTAATGTAGAGATGAAGGGCATCCATCATATGCCAATATCTCTACACTCTAGACAAGATATGTGTCTCTTTTTGCTCCATTTTATAAAAACATTTTAGGTTCTTAAACAATTTTTTTCTTTCCTCTAAAAAACAGTTCTCAAATAGAATTTTTTAAAACTATTTTAAAAAACAGTTACCAATAAACCTTCAATCTAATTTATTATTTAAATTTTGATATAATTATATAATTTATTTTCTTTAAAAAATACTAGCAATCATGAGAATCCATTTTAGAGTAACACGATCCTAAATTAAAATAATCAAGTAGTTTGATTTGTATTGACCAGTTGGTATTAGTTGATTCTTTTTTCTAATTTGAATACAATTTTTATATTCGAGTTTCCACATTATGCATCAAATTTGACTAAATGTAAATTAAATTAGAATTAATTTAAAGTTCTACATGCAGCGATATCCCAAGTAAAAAAAACCTATATTTATCTCATAGGATCCTGAAGTTAATAACCGAGTAAATCATTAAATCCTCCACTGACCCTAAGGAGACTTAGCTTTTGACAGTCCTCCTAGCCATTCCCATCAGTTTATATGCACTAAAAAACATCCACATCCACATCCTGATGGTATAATTTCCTCAGCATCTCATCATAACTGTTCACATTCTCAAGCTTTTCCCCTTCCATAACCTGATAATAATATGATCGATTTTCCAGGTAGACAAACAACAAAAACAAAGAGAAAATTTCACCAAAAACGATCTGCAAACAAAAAAAAACATGTATTCATTACCAACAACTAGCTTTTCCTCCATGCATTCCTGTCGGTCCCGGCGAAACCATGCCCGATATCTTTTTTTTCTTTTTTCTTTTCTTTTTACGAAAACCTTTGCCATGGTAAAATCACAAAACCAAATCTATTTACGGGCAACAAGGTTTGAGCAACAAAAAGCAGATAAAGAAATAAATAAGCGGGGAAAAGATGAAGTTCTACTATACAAGAGAGAAAAAGACTACTACGAAAAGAAAAAAGAAGAAAAGATATACGAATGCATGCATCCCACAAATTCAGTCTCGAAACCTCACTAAGAAAAGAAAAAAGATAATTTAGATTGGTATTAGAATTTTTTTTTTTAAAGTTTCTAGTCATCATCACAGATTTAGATGTACATATACAAATACACAAAATTTGTCTTGTACTATCTCAAACAATGTAGTTGATGGATTCAAAATGCTACCCATTATAATAGTTATAGTTTATAACAAGAGAACAAGTACATATGAAATACCTTAAATTCGTCCCAATAGAACTCCTTAGTGTTGGCAGGCACCAACCTCCATGTTGCACCCTCCTTTTCTAGTCTATGCTTGAAAATCTTAGTAATGTCCGTTGAAGCACTTGGAAGAAATCTATTCCAAAAATTACAAAAGAATATTGAATGTTAAATCTCATATGAAAATAAATTATCTTGTAAACAAGCAGCAAAAACAATAAGTTGCATAATAAACATTTTAAGCATCACGTGGTCTCCCCTATCAAAATTGTTTCTATATTCTTTCAGGTGTGGTACCACATGTGGTTGATGACCCGGTGGTGCGTCGCATTGGGAACTCAGATCGATCTGTGGGGAAGGTGGTGATAAGTTCTCCACATTGAAGGTGGGTGTTGAACCTATAATTTGGGTAGACGGTGCTTGAGTGGGGCCAATTTGGTCTGTGAGATAGTTCGGTTGCCCCGACCTGCTTGGGAGATAAGCTCTGCTTCTTTGAATGGCCGCCTCTCATACCTTGATGAACATAATTACAAAACAACACATTTATAATGAAAATGACTACTATAAAGTACATACATATGCAAGAAAAAATACTAGTAATTGAAAACAATATTATAAATATATTCATAAGATCCTGATAATCTAAAGGCATCGATCTTCAATATTGGTCACATTATTATCATCATCATCTAAATTCTCCATATTCTTCATCGACTCTATTTCTAGTTCCACCTCCTCATTTTCTTCCAAGTTTCTATATCATCAATGTCTACAAAGGACAAGCGTGATCAACTAATGATTGAAGTTCTTTGTGCAACGTAATATCAATATAATGGTTTTTCGATGACATCCTCTGCCAAATGCTCACGCGTTTGATAGCAAAATTTTCGATATCTCGTACTTCCCTTTGACCCCTCGAATATTTTATCTTACAAACAGCCCACAATTACACATGTTTTCCTTGTGCTTGGATAAGATGCATAATAAGACACGCATTGCTTGCTCACTTGAATAAATGGATTCCATATCTATTGAATCTTCTCGTGTGGTTCACATCAACAAGCTTATACTAGGAGTGACTTCTTGTACCTGTAGCGGTGTCGGATCAAACCATGACAATTGAATAATATGACTCTCTTCGGTGTGTCACGAGGGTATTCCGAAGCGTAAAACCTCATTAGTTGACCATAAAAGTCGATTACATTTGCACTAAAATTAGAACCCTTTATGCACTCCACTATTCATAGTTTGCTTTATTTGATCCATGTCCCAAAATGTAAACTTATATCCATTCATAATATCGAGGAAACGTCATAACACCTCGTAAAAGGTCCCTTTTGCAAGGTCCAGCATGAATTGAAGTTTGGAGATATTAAATCGGGTCATGAGCCTATAGAAAAATTGAAAGTTATAAGAATTATGGGTAACTAAATCCAACAATATATATATATATATATATATAGTTGAATTTTTATTACTCACATGTGCCTCAAACCAAGATGCAAAGTCTTTATCAAGTTTAGCATCAACTTCGGCTTCTTCAACATATGGTTGATGTTCTCTTAATCTAGCCACAAATAGTGCATATGAATGACCATTAGTTTCAGCATTACATAAACATTTTTGCATATATAAATTAGTTTTCAATCATTTCTTTAAGAAATTCGGATACTTACTCAATATAGGGCTTTTACTTCTTCACAATTCAATAGAATATCGATCGCGAAATGCATGATATTCATCGGAGTAAGATAAATTTTCCTTGCGAATCTTTCTGCCCTTCATGCTTAAAATGGCAAGCATCCCTCATGTTCTTGAGTTTCATCTCTATCAACGACAATTAGATTTCGTGGCACTCTTCGATGTCTTGTATTGACATATGGCTCAAAATAATGAGCACAAAATGAAGATGTCTCCTCAACGAGCCATTGCATATAGAACCTTGACTTTTGCTTTATTACGCACATTATTTTTCAACCTTGAGTACCACAAAGATAATCTTTGTCAAGCTACATAAAATAAGTAGTCATTTTAAATTGGATTGACATATCAAATTCATATGATTTATTTTGGTGCTAACCTCTCTCAAAAGGGTACATCCATCGGTGTTGAACGAGGACACATCCTTGCTTCATGCGTGATGGATGGGGAGATGCTCATCTGATCGAAAAACTTGGAGGTAATATACGCTCGAGCCTACAGGATAATTCTGATTTCATCTTGAGTCACCTCATGTCTTCCTCTTGTTATTACGTAGATGTAAGATCTTTAAAAAGTTGCTCGACTCTTGTCAAAGATGACCACACATTCTTTGGCAATAGTTCCGCAAAAGCTATTGGAGATTAGCCTTTGCATAAACACATAGCAATCATGGCTTTCATGCCAAATAATTTGAGCTTATTCATATCAACACATCTTGCCATGTTAGAGGCATACCGTCGAAATCGAGTTCTTTCAACCATTAACAAAATTTTTTTCCTTGACTTATCAGTATAAGTAGCTTTTGGATATTTTCTGTGCTCTCATTTGGTGCCGACTCTACTCGTCGACAAAACTCTTTTAAGTCAACCCTAGACTTTGCATTGTCTTTTGTTTTCCTACCAACATTCATAACGATTATTGAAGACATTATCAAAGACATTTTTCAATATGCATGACATCTAGATTATGTCGAGATGAGGTTTGTACTCGATAAGGTAAATCGATGCTTATTTTCTTCCATCATTAGCAACTCTTGAATGCGAGCATTAGTGGACTCGACATCAGTTTCGACACTTTCTTCAACCCTAATTGCTCAATTTGCTATAATATTTCCTCCACGATCGGACATGTAGTGCGACTTTTCTCAACATTTCACCGCGAAAGAATTTTTGGCATTCCTTGAGAGTGATGATGTCTTGGTAGAACTTACGATGATTGTCAAACCGATGTCTTTTTACTCAATGTAAATGCATGCAGATGCCATGCAATGGGACAAGCAAGCTTCTGCGATTACTCCATCGGCCGACATTGGTATGCGGGAAAATCACTTAATTATCCACGATGACGGCCCAGCCGTTTTGAAAATTCTGCTTCTCAATGTCATATGTACATACACCCACCTCCCACAATGTTTTCAACTCTGCAATTAAAGGTTGTAGAAAACATCCAATTTTTACTAGTTCTTTGTATTGCACGATTATAGATAAAAACATATATTCATCTTTCATGCACATCCATAGGGGCATGAAAAATATTCTTTGGCCATGAAGAATATTGTTGTCCGGATTGACCAAATGGATTAAAGCCATCAGTGGAAAGACCCAGTCGAACATTTCGACTTTCAGTTGCAAAATCAGGATGAGTTTGATTGAAATGTTTCAAGCGGAGTGCGAACAATGACGCATAACACCATCTTGGACTGCTGTTACCACCTCATATCTTTGTTTGTGGCATTAGAAGCGAAACAATCTACATGTCGAGCCAAGGAAAGTAATTTTATTTTTTAGGAACATTTGTTTTACGCATGAGATCACGCATTGTGGTCTCACGAAGCGAGGATGGTGACAAAACACAACTTACCAGTTCACTATCTTCACCCAGGTATATCGTACAACCATTAATCACGACAATGAATCTTTCAGCAGGTGGGCCAAACCTTTGAACTAATTTTTTGTCTTTGTAGAAACATCAATCATCACATTGTCAGATGGTAGTAACTCGGACATCAGTGGCATAAATATCATGCCAAGCACGTTCGAGATAAATGGTGTTGATTTAATGTTCAACAATCTCGCAACAACGGGATAACTTTGAATAATGATATCTATTGCGAGGCCAGATCTCTGATCGAGTACGCTTTCAACATTCAAATAATTTCACAGTTGTTAGGTTGGAAGATTATCTTCATTGTCATTTAGTTAAAGAAGGCGGACAACATCAATTAGCATTGTATCAAAAGCATTGTATGGTTGAGGATTGACAAATCCTACGTCTATGACTTCATTGAAATTGACATCGAGTTCCCCAGTATCTTCCTCGATAGGCTCACCATGTAGATACCAAGTATAATAGTCACGGACAAATCCATACTTTGCTAGATGATATCTGATGTCGCCTCTTGAGAATTTCGATTAAACCTTGATGATCGCATGGACAGAATCCTACTCGTGCATCAATTACAGGTGACTCAGTGAAAAATTAATGCGATCCCTCAATGCCAACCGAACTCCATAGTTAAAAGCACCATCTTTCATCCGATAATCAATCACTTTGTCGATCTGGTCTCATTTTCTAAACATGGATAAATTCATAATTTAAAAAAGAAAATCAAAATGCGGGCATAGATGAATCAATCCATAATCTAAAGAAAATCAAAATCTAGCTTGGAAGAGAAATCAATTAAAAGCGAGATAATCCAATTCTCTCGAAATACCTCCTCTATAGTTTGCTCTCTTTATCTCGAAGCCAAAATAAGGACTTGCGATTAGTGGCGCGAATCAAGCGAGGGGTGAACATGGTTATGTTAACCGAATTATACCAACTAAAAAAAATTGATAATTAATTTGGTATTTATATAAATAAAAAACCTAACTATCAACATGATTAACCAAATTTTAGGTTAATTTTTTTTTGAATTAGCAAAAAATCCATTATATATATATATATATATATATATATATATATGCCTATATATATATATATATATATATCTTTCTCTATATATATATATATATATATATATATATATATATATACTAATATTAGTATTTTAATCGAAACCACGATTTTTTTGTATTTAAGTAAACCAAATCGAAATTGGAAACTAAGATTTGTATAAAATAAAAACCAAAACTTAATTAATAGGTTTAGTTAACCTATTTTTTGATTCAATCTCGATACATTTTATTTCTTAAATTTTTTTTTAGCTACCAAAACAGCCCTAAAAGAAGTCTAAGTTTATTGCCCCAAAAGTGGCCTAATAAGAAGGTCCGGAGTTAGGGTTCTACAAATTACTAGATTCCGGTTGAACAATTGTATTTGCCTTTAATTTTAATTTTTTTGTTAAACAATAAATTAATAAAAATTTTATGATTATCTGAATTCTTTAAAAATTTATGGCTCTAGCTTCAATTCGTAACCCAGCTAAACCCGAAAAAATTTGTAATCAAACGGAGACATTGTTGTTTGAAACGGTGACATTCCCTTTCACTTAGGTCTCTCTTTTAATTTGATGCTACTCTGAAACTTTCTGTTTTGAATTCAAAATTCAAATCCACATTAATAATCAATCCATAAAGATAGGACTACATTAGTAGTGTGGAAGTCACCACTGCTTATGTACCGTATTTAAATTAATCAAATGTCAAGTTGTCAAATATTTACTTAAAAAAAAAATGCCAAGTTGTCTCGGGAAGAATGTAGAAATGGTTGGGTCTTAGGTGATCAGCCATTTACCCACTTCCAACCTCTAACCCAACCCATTTATAAGCAGAATGTCACCCTTTCAGAAACACACAAACCCCGCGTGTGCTTTGCATCTAAATGCGGACGTTGAAAGCTATTATCGAGTCTTTTTTTTAAATAATTTTTTTTTAAATATTGTTTTTCAACAAGAAATTTATTTTAAATTTCATTTTTGAAAAGTTTATTTTCTTGAAAATTTTATCCTAATTGCAAGTTTAAATTCCATGAAGTATCCTCGAGACATAAACACTGACCTCGAGATCTTATTCACACGAAAAAAAGAGATCACACACTCGTCAATGCATTTTATAGTAAATGCAATGAATCTTTATATACTAAATCACCCTCAAGAAAATTTTTACCTATGAACAGTGCTCATGAATAGTGTCCATGAGCGATTGTCCAAGCGGTGACCTAAGCGATTGCCTTTGTCACAAAGCGGGTTGAGTGCACGGTCGCGCGCATAACCGGTGGTGCACAACTGCGGCGATTGCCCATGTCGTGGAAGGCGTTGGCGTGCGCCGCGAGCAAACTTGTTGTCGCGCGCGGCCCACATTCGGAAGGTCGCGCGCATCTTCAGGCGTGCACTTGTCGCGATACGCCCGAGCGGCCTACCCGGACCCGGTCGCGACATCGTTCAGTCATGACCTCCTGAGCTAGCCCCATGTGACATGAGTGGTGTCGCGACACCGCCGAAGTTAATCCAAGTCGCGACCTCGGCGAAGTGGCGACCGCGCTCTCGCCCACCGCCGCGCTACCCGCATTATCGCGACATCAAAATGATATCGCGCGACATCCCCGCCCTAACCTAACCCACTTTGCCACCGTATGGCGACCTACCTTAATGATGTAGCGACATCAAGCTTTGCGACCCGCACCACCCCGTAATCGCGACATCAAATTCATGTGGCGACGCCGTTTCCTCCTAACCAAAGCGGACAGTGTGACACCACTTCACGGTCGTGACCTGCATCCCGGTAAACTCAGTCCTACCCTCAGCCAGGTCGCGACACCAAAAGGATGTCGCGACACCAACTCCTCCAGTCCAGTTTCTGCCTTGCAAATTTTTTTTTTTTTTCTTTTCTGCTACTCCTTTGATGCAGTAGCCTAACCCACTGCATACATACAACTTCCAATATATTTATAAAAATTATTTTATTCAATCTTCTTCAGTTTTACACTGTAAAACCTTAGAAAATTATTTTCTTCATCTCATGACCAAATAAACATAAAATTTATTTACTATTTTACATTTATTTTTTCTGGACAATGTTGTCCCCAAAATTTTCTCAAAACTTTACGATCTAACACTAACCAAGTAAAATTTATTACGGTTTCATTTCATTACTCGATAAAAGCTAAATAAATTTAAAAATTTATTTCTTTTATTTTATTCTTCGGTTTTACTCAACGCCAAAACTCCCAATATTTTCCTATGTGCTAATCACTAAGCACCTGAACACAACTCATAACATGGTACACATCTATAATTCATTAAACATTCATACAACATTTCATGGAATCACCTGAAACGCAAACACGTGCATGCAGTGTCTAGTTTTTGTTCCGTGATTCTAGATAATCTCATACCTAAACTACGACATCGAACCACACCTAGTGGTGATGTCCTTACACCTTAAGACTATGGCCTAGGCCCAAATCCTCGAGCCACCCCAGGTGAGCGTGCCTAGGCTCACGATCTACTAATTGTGACGCCCCCAGCAGAGTCCGTTGACTACCCGTCAACCCGCGGAATACAAGTGGAGTCGGATTACCGCCACTTAGAGAAAGTGGGGCGGGAAGTCTCTTTTGTACGGGAGCTCTACCCAAATCTGACTGCAATAAACCTATCCCAAGCAGGTCAATATATGCAATATATATCAATATGTACTTGGGCCCATAACGATACTCAATATGCATATCCAAACTATATCAATAGTTTCAAGGATTAATAAACTACTCTTATACAATACATATATTAAACTTAAGGGTTCTAATACATGTAAACATCAACAAAGCCACATTCGGAAGCTCTTACAGCGGCTTAGCCTCTGGGACCAGTACCGTCTCCTGCTTACGCTCACATTGCACAGTAGGGGATCCCACGACGGGGTGAGCTAAAGCTCGGTAGGAGAATCGCCCTAAGTGGGCTACTCACCACCTAAGTGTGGTGCAATGTTCCAAATTAAACACACATTCAAGCAAATGCATGATCCTACTTGAATGTCTACATGACCAACTCAGATCCCGAGTCCTCACCGACTCTCTCACACTCGCCTAAGCCTCGTATGAGAATATTAGTTTAATAGTGGACAACCCTCCGATGTATATATATCAATTGGGCCGCTCCGACGATTGATATATTAATTGTTTTAATGGACTACCCTCGATGAATATCAATTGGGCAGCCGACGATTGATATTTTAAGTTTGGACTACCCTCAGTTCCTTAATAATTTTTAGACTACCCTCAGGAACCATTTTCCTCTAGACTCATCTCATGCACTAACTCCTAAAGTCTTAGGATGTTCAGTGCGCATATGGAATCTATGTGTGTGCCAATCCCACTCTGAGTCTAATTCACATGTAAATATATAAACATGCATATATTTACAAAACAACCAATTCACACAATCATGTCATGTAAATTAATTAATTCACACATCAAAATTAGCTTCGGCTTGTTTAATGATCATACCACAGTAATTTAATTTAAATCACTCGGCCAACATATTTTCTACAAAAATATATATTTTAGAACACTATTAGGAATAGTGAAACCCTCGTTACTATTCAGAAAAATCACGAACATCGATTCACTTAGTGAACCCAAATTTCGTATTTATTATACATGCAAGCACAAATTTATACATAAATCAACACAAAATCAACCCAAACAGCCCCTACGTGGGACTGTACAGGCTTGACCTCTCCAAGTTTCTAAAAAATTTCGAATAATTCGGTCCATGTTTTGGGACGATCAGCAGCTTAACCCCTCGCGACCTCGTTCAGCATTGTGGTAAAACACTTAAATGGGAGTAAAAACCCAAGTAGGAGAAAATCCTACCTCTTGGGTTTATTTAAAACTCACAAATCCGAGGTCCTGCGTAACTGCTCCGCGTAGAACGTTCCCTTCTTGCTCCGTCGAAATCCAACGGTCCGATTGCCCGGGATCTTAGAGAGAAGCACCCTCTCTCTCTAAAAGCTCTCAAAGAAATGGCGCCACTGCATCTCCCAAAAATGAAAAGCCTCTCACGTTTTTCTCATTTGACTTAATGAGGGGGAAGAAGACTATTGACACACCCCCACCCCCTACTGGCGAGGCGTCTGCGTGCCACTCCACAATCTAGCCGTTACCTCCCAACATTGAAATCCTGAAGCGGCCGTATTGCTTGCTTAAACCTCCTATAATTTTTTTTTCTTTTAATTTATAACTTAGGATTTGGTAAAATCTTAGCAGCGGAAAAACTTCGGCAGCATGACGGCTGCACATAGTCTAAATTCCAAATCCTGTATACATCCAATTTACACTATATCCAAAATATGGCAACCAGCATACCATCACATTCCCATCACACTAACTATGTACATACATATGTTCCATTATACAAATTAGTATGTTCTTACAAAATATTATTAATACCACCGACACTTAAAGCGATGTAGGACCAATCTATTGTGCTCCCAGCTTCTTAACGTACTGTGCACGGAAAATAGTTTTTAAAATGGAAAATAATGAGCTAAAAGCGAGCTCAGGTGAGAAGGTATATCTTATAAAGAAGGTTTTGCTTTAGGAGGAAAAACCCTCAAAGCTGTAAACTTTCTTTTACAATTATTTTCCAGAAGCTTTACTTTGCTTTGCTTGCTTTAAAAGTTTCTAAAACTTTTCTTTGCTTGCTTGCTTTTGTTCTTGCTTGCTTGCTTTATGTTGCTTTTCTTTAAAAGCTTGTAAAACTCTTATTTCTTGCTTGCTTAGAAGTTTATAAAACTTCTCATAATTTTTCTTGCTTGCTTGCTTTATTTTGCTTGAAAAGTTTCTTAAAACCTTTCACAAACCTTTGCTTTAAAAGTTTCTCAAAACTTTCATAAAAAGCAGGGGCAGAAACGTAGCATCTTTGAAAATAAAACCCCGCGGGAGCTTGGCTCAGCGGAGTCGTTTTGAAATCTAAGCGGGAGCACAGGCTCAACCGTTTGCTAAAACTCTCCGGGCTGGGCGACCGGAATAATGGTTGATTTTTCAAAGCGGCATATCATGCTCATAAAACATCAACGATGAGCTATTTTTTGCTTATCATACCTAATGAACAGGGAACTGTGCTCAGCCGTCTTGGAGTGGAAGGACCTTTGTCCGCGTCACCTTTTTCATTTTTTCGGTGAATATGGTGGAATTGACCTCGTGTCGCCATCACCATACTTAGTTAGAGCTCATAACCTTATATACCCCTGTACATGCCACGGTCTCCTTTAAATGCATGATGTATGTCTAAGTTTGGCGGCCCGAGCGAAACTACAATGCATGTATGAAATCCTAACACCACCAGGTACGCGTGCGGGATACTCGGCCAGTTTGCTTGCTTAAAGTGGGAAGGCCTTGTTTCACAAACTTTCATTGCTTGCTTGCTCTTTGTAAATGGTTTTACACTTTGAAACCATTTGCTTGCTAACAGCCGAAAAATGGTTAATTATTCAAAACCATTTGCTTAGTTGCTTGCTTGCTTCAAAAATGGTTCTTTCAAAAACCATTTACTTACTTAACTTGCTTGCTTAATTATGGTTTTACACTTTGAAACCATTTGCTTGCTTGCTTGCTTGAAAAATGGTTTAATTATTCAAAACCATTTGCTTAGTTGCTTGCTTGCTTCAAAAATGGTTTAATTATTCAAAACCATTCGTTTACTTTCTAAGTCATTGCTTGCTTCTTGAAAATGGTTTGAACTCAAAACCATGAAATACCAGTGTAAAGCAATTTGTAATAATAATAATAATAATACACTAGTATTTGGAAAAATGAGTTTAGAACACTCACCTCTTTGCTTGCTAAGCTTGAGAGCACAGTTCCACACTTATCCCGCCTTTACTTTAACCTACAACTCCAAGCGAATAAAGCGACAAATTAATCGCATAACGCGTACTTCCTAGACTTAGTCACGCTCTTCATACTATTTTAAAAGCTAAGGTGCTAGGGTTCCTATTCCAACTGGAATCACTTGGTCGAGACACGAAACTCCAAGTTACGTCGAGAAGCAACCCGGACATATGTCCAAAGCTGCAGGAATTTTTCTTGCACATAGCTAATTTGAGTGAATTTTTGGGCCCAGGATCAGAATTTGGAAATTTCCTACTTCTTAAGTTTTGTTCTCCTTGAGATATTTTGCGTAGACACTTGAATCACTCAAATCGGATAAGAAATGAGGAAGTTATGGCCAAAATACGAAAACTGGTCAAAACAGGAAAACCGGAACAGGTTGTACCGGTACAAGCTCAGAAGTTGTACGGTAGAGAACAAGCCAAAAATGACGAGGAATCAAAGTTGTACGGTGCAGAACTGGTGTACCGGTAGAAGACACCGAAATGCCAGTTTTGTTATTTCTCCGGCACGGTGCGATTCACTCCATATAGCTTCTATAATTCATAATACCTCAAAAACCAACTTGGAATTTATCTAAAAACAACTCCATAACATGTGAATTGGTGTTTTGGAAACTCAAAACCCAAAACCTTAGGTGAAAAATCCAAGAACACTACCTAGGTCCACCGATTCTTTTTAAACATCATGTAATTTGATGATTCAAGTTTCTTTTACATCCAATTGGGGTTTTACTCTCCATAGCTTGACAAATCAAAGGTTTGTGTGACCTTTACACAAAACCTAGATCAAAGGAGAACTAATCTCCATACCCAAGCCCTAGAAATCTAATACACTTGATTCTAAGACAAAGGCATACCTGATTTTTGAACTTCTCCTCTTCCTTCTTCCTTCTCTCTTCCTCTTCTTGCTCTCTTCTCTTCTCAAAACCGTGGAGCCCTAGCCAAAGTTTGAGACAAAATGAATTATTTTGTTTGTCTCCCACATTTGGTCTCATATTTTTGCCTTATTTGAAAATAGCCCTCTTATCTTAATTATTGCAATTGTAACTTATTCAATTTCTACTATGGCCCATCTCTAATTTGTTTCTAATTTCCATATCATTTAGCCCAATGACCATTGTACCCTTGGTTTTATTACCACAATTCCGGGTTCCAAAATTTCTTTTCATATTTTAGTCTCCAAAATATTTCAGTGTGACACTTGATACTCTTATACACCCCTACAGTGTCATGTACTGTAGACTCTCTCGGGACGGGGCGTTACAAAATCCTCCCTCCTTAGGAACATTTCGTCCTCGAAATGAAAACTAAACTCCAAACAAAAGGGAAGGAACATACCTCATCCGGAGAATAAGTGAGGGTACTGATGGCGCATCTGAACTGCAGCTCAGTAAATTTGCCTCCCTCTCATGATTCTTCCATAAGACTTTAACTAATGGAATCACTTTGCTTCTCAACACTTGTTCCTTGCTATCTACAATGCACGCACGGTATCTCTCATAAGTCGAATTCTACCTTTACTTCCTTATTTGCTCTCTCAATACATGTGAAGGATCAGGGATATATTTCCTCGGCTTATTGATACATGGAATGTATCATGAATCCTGATAACTGCGGGGGTAACTTCAGCACAGCCAAGCTCTGGCCCCACTTTGCTCACGATCTCATAGGAGTCCAATATATCTCGGACTAAGCTTTGCCTCGTTTCCCAAATCTCGACACACCTTTCCAAGGTGAAATCTTCAAAAGGACTTTATGCTATTTCAAACTGCAAGTCTCTACGACGGTTGTCCGCATAGCTTTTCTGTCTATCTCTTGCTATCTTTAAGTTATCGCGAACAACTTTCACTTTCTGAAGTGATCTGTACTAGTTCAGGGCCTACTAGTCTTCTCTCACCAACCTCATCCCAGCACACTGGAGTCCTACATTTCTACCATACAGTGCCTTGAATGGAGCCATCTCTATCTTGACGATAGCTATTATTTGTAGGCAAACTCATTAGTGCCAAGTAGGTGTCCCAATTTCCCTTGAATTCCGTACACAAGCTCTCAGCATATCCTCCAACGTCTGAATAGTCCTCTCTGACTGGCCATCAGATGCGAGGATGAAATCTTTGTGCTAAAATATGAGAGTCCCTAGCAGCTGTTTGTAAACTAGGCCAAAACCTAGATGTGAACACAGGATCTCGATCGGCCCACTATCATTTGGAACCCATGAAGTCTTACTATCTCATCCACATGCAAGCAGCTGACTTTTCTAAGAATCTTGACGTGCTTGGTAGGAAATGGCTTGGACTTTGTCAATCGATCTACTATCGCTATATCGCATCATGTTGCCTCTGAGTCAGTAGGGCTTGTCACAAAATCCATGAAGTAATCTTTTCCCATTTCCACATTGGAATAGGGAATGTATGTCAGCGGGCCTCGTGCTACGCCTTCACCTGGCGTGAGGGTTAGGCTGGAAACTTGAGCTTCGCTATCTCTTTCTTCATCCCATTCCACCAGTAATGTTCTTTCAAAGTTCTATACATCTTGGTACTACCTGGATGCATAGCATACGCAGATGAATGTGCTTCTTCCATGATGTCTTTCTTCAGTTCGCCATACTCTGGCACACACATTCTCTGACCTTTCACTATCATGCCATCATCCCTGATTTGAAACTCTGCTTTCTTTCCCTTTTCTATCTCTTCTTTAAGCTTAATCATCTGTGGATCCTGTGATTGCCCTGCTAGAATCTGGTCCACTAGGAGTGGTCTAACATGAAATGTAGCTAACAAGGCTCCTGAATCCTCAACTTCCAATATCACCCCTAAAGCTCTCAGATCCACCAATAGTGGAAGATAACCTGATCTCATGTGAGACAAAGAACTCTCTGGTCGCCTACTCAAGGCATCTGCTACGACATTAGCTTTTCTTGGATGGTACTCAATAAATCTGATCGTAGTCCTTAATCGGCTTCGAAGCCATCTTCTTTGCCTCGGGTTTAACTCTTTTGGGTGAAAATATATTGAAGACTTTTATGATCTCTGTAAAAGATCCTACAAGGAACACCATATAAATAATGTCTCCATATTTTTAGTGCAAACATTCTTTGCAAGCTCTAAGAGTCGTGTGTGGGAGTAATTCTCCTCATGTTTCTTTAGTAATACGAGGCATATGCAATCACCACTATCATTTTGCATCAAAACAATAAGGCCTTGCACGGAAGCATCACTATAAACCACAAATCCATCTCTTCCATTGGGTAAAGCTAGATGGGTTTGAAGTCAATCTATCACTCAATTCCTCAAAAACTCTTTTGCGAGGCTTCTGCAATCATACTTAACATCTTTTTCTTGTCGGCAGTAGGTGGGGCTGCTATCTGGAGAACCCCTCGACAACTTCTGTAATACCACCGCTAAACCAAGAAACTTCTGACCTCGACACATTCTTTGGTGGTTTCCAATTTACCTTTGCTTCTATTTTCGGGGATCCACATTCACCCTCTGCTTGAAATTACATGACCCGAGAATGCCACCTTGTATGAGCGAAAATTTGAAACTTGCTCAACTTGGCATATAATTGTCTCTCTTAGGGTTTGTAATACAATCCTCAGGTGCTCAGAATGTTCCTCTGAACTACCTGAATACACTAAGATATCATCAATAAAGCTTATAATGAACCTATCGAATCTGTTTGGAATACTCAGTTCATCAAATCCATCTTATTTGCCGGGCAGTGGTCGAACGAATGGCATCACGAAGCTCATAATGTCGTGGCGTGTCTGAATCTTTGTCTTAGGTACATCACTCTCTGAACTCTCAGCGATGATATCCGACCTCAAGTCTATCTTGGAGTATACTCTCGAGATCCTTGGGGTGATCAGATAACTCATCAATTACAGGAATTGGATGCGATTGCGGATGGTAACTACATTCAGCTGCACAGTAATCTATATAACCGCAAACTCCAAATCTTTCTTTTTTTTCACGAAGAAGGCTGGGCTCCCTATGGGGATATGCCGGTCCCAATAAACCCCTTACTCCAACAATTCTTCCTAAGCGGGCCTTTAGCTCCCTTAACTGCGGGAGCCATCATGGGAGGAATGGAAATGGGCTCGGTCCACGGAAGATAAATCAATGGTGAAGACTCCACTTCTCTTTACGGAGGTAATCCGTGATATCATCCAAGGAACACATCCCAGGAACTCTCTAATAACTGAAGTCTGTCCAATATAGTCCCTCCTTCCCTGTCTCCACCCACCTTAAGCTAGATAACCTTGGCGTCAACTGCGCGGCATTTGCAAATCTTTGTCATGGCGAGAATCATACAAGAGAAGATAGCTTTCTAAATCTACGAACTTTACCTCCAATTTCCACTGGCCTGTTGACTTCACTTCCTTTTATAACAATCTAACGTGCCTCTATGGCGGGGCAGTAATCCATACAGGAACCACATCGAAGTCCCTCATATCTAAAACTCGAAGATCCCATTGAGACTCACGTCCCCCGATCAAAACTCTACTATCTCGACTGCATGCGAGTAATGGATCTCAGTGGAGAAGCTCTCCTCCTGACCCTCTAATGGTTGGGTCTCTATGCGGAAATGATCTAGAGAATGGCTTGGATGCAAATGAATCGCGTAGCTCACAGGTCCACTAATGTATAAGCATCATGATCGAGAATAGAAATAATACGGTGACCACGTGCGGGTGCATCTTGCATCTTGTTGAGTCCACCGGCATATATACGGCCCGGTGCGTGGCTCTTGTCTGTATCCACAGAGACCTTTGCCTCTACCTCACCTGACCACCTACACTGCTTGTTGTCTTGGCCCTCCCACAGGAAGCCTCTTCCGTGTCGACTTTTGTATTGCTCATCTCACAGTACTTGGGGTACTTCATTGTGTGATGTCTCCGCCTGTCGGTGGACCTCCTAATAAAATGGCCTTCTTGGCCACGGTCGGCTCACCTTATCTTGAATCTCTGCACTCTCCTATGGTGTCGCCGACACATATGACAAACGGGAGGAATGCAGGTGCGCTGGCAGGGGCCTCGTGATCCACGACTAGAATGGCTCCTGCATTTGCACCTCGGCCTCTTGTAACCTCGCCCTTGTTCTTCTTTTACTTGCTATCTTTGTCTACGAGCTTTGTTGCAGGAAGTGCACAGTGCGCTCCTCTTACTCTTACTTTCTGCTTATACTCGATACATTCTTTGTAGTGCTTTGTTGACTCTCGGACGGCCTCAGCTAAGTCCCAAAATCTATTACGGGACCAACTGATAAATGCACTGTCCGGTCTTTGTAGTCTGATAAACCTCTTGCATTTCGGGACTTCATACGCTTGAATGTATGGAACCAACCTAACTAGTTAGGAACTGTGTCATGCTCGGATCTTGACATGTTCTTGTTCTGGCGAAGAACTCCTCAATTTTGAATCCTTGTGACTCACGAGGAAAGAATCGGTCGGTGAACTCCTGGAATTGGTCCCATAATGCCATCAGGATACCTCCTCTCTACGGCATCCCACCAATCTTTAGCCCTGTCTTCCATCAGAAAACTGGAAAACAAGACTCTTTGCTCATCAGTGCAGCCCATAACTCCATAAATCTTATTTACTCGGTCTAGCCATAACCAGGCTGCTTCTGGATCACCACTGCCGTCATATGGCTTGGCGCCCAGTTTCTGTACTCTCTCTATTGACCTCCCAGGTTCTTCCAGAACCTCTAGGTAGGCGGTGGGGTTTCTCGGCTAACTGTGGTCATCATGCTATGCTGTCATTGCCACTTGCTCCCGGTAGTAAGCAGTCTTGTCATTTGAGCTCCTTCGGGTGCGGATGGTCCGACACGACCTTCTTGTTGGAGAGGTGATTCCCTCATAGATACGATAGTGGAACCTATTACGTGCTTGGTCTGTGAGAACATCGGGACCTTCAGCTATGAACTACTCTCCCTGGGAGCTGGCCTCTCGTCCTCTTCACGACATAGTCTTTGTAATTACCAAAATAAACCATTTATACTTTGAATCTTCATATATATGTACTACAAGTTTAAACATGCATGGTTGCCATAACTTATGCTCGATACCACCTGGCGTGTAAGTATCATCTTACTCGAGTCTAGGTTATTATATACAGCACCTTTAAGTACCACCTTAAGTGGTATCATCTTTACTCAAGTCCTAGGTTATTATATACTACCTGCTCTGATACCACCTTTTTTTTATTGTGAGGTCCCCACCCCGGGGCCTACCCGCGGGTGGAGCCCATCGTCACCCACCGGGTCCTTAGATGGTTCTCCTTACTCACTAGGATATCCCCCTGCTCACACGAGGTTCCTTCGCCTCCATGAGACCAGACCGTCACGAAACAGGGTTCCTTAGGGAAGCATCATATAATAAAGATTTTATTTTAGTAATACTTTTCTATTTATTTTGTATATGTTTTATTGTTATTATTTTCATAATATTTATTATATTATATAATTATTATTTTATAAATAATTGTTTCACAATAACTACTAACTATTATAACATTTGAGATTAGCATAATTGCTTCCCGTTGTAACAAAAACAAAGTTAGTAACCAAATTTTAAATGATTAATTCAATAAATAATATTTTTAAATTCTTTTTATTAGTTCCATTAATTGTAAGGAAAAATAACCATATGAGAAAAATAATATTAATATATAAACTAAAATAGTTTAAAAATATTAATTATCGAGGCATTTTATCATACTATTCTTGAATTAAACAATATTCATAAAATATAAATAGCTAAACATTTGCTAAATTTAGCGGCGGATTCATTTTAGCTAAAATGCGAAGTTCTATAGCGGCGGGCGATGTCAGTAGCTAATGCTATAACGATGGAGCCCGATGTCAGTCGCTACCTAATAGTCAGCCAACTTCCCACCTTAATTTGCCGACGAAATATTATCCATCGGTAAATCCATCGCTAATATAACGACGGAACTGATAATCCGTCGCTATCTAACTCGCTCCGCCAACTTCCGCCTTATTTTGGCGGCAGATAATATATTGGTAAGTAGTCGCTAAGTTAGTTTCCGTCAGATAATCCGTCGGGATATAATCCGTCGCAGCTAAAATCCTCCTTCATCGGTTGTTTTTGTGGTACAACCAAGTCAAAATGCATATGGCTATAGTTTCAAGATCTATAGCTCTGGTCATATATTGAAACAAATCATGCACATATTGTTTCTTTTTGGAAAAGCAAGGGTGAGAAATGTCGCTACACATGCATTTGTTTCTTATTTGGCAAATCACAATGTGCATTGATCAAGTAGCAAGAAGAATATTGTCGCCTTAAGCGGGTTGGTTTAAGGCGCTAGGCCCAGACATTGGAAGGGAGGGTGATGGAGCCATGGTTGAAGCTTCTTAAAATGAATTACTACAGCGTTGTAATTCAGTGATATTTCACACATATGACCAATAAATATATAATTAATTAATTGATTTGCAATTAAAAAAATGGTTTCATATAAGATTAAGAACATAAAATCAGTAATCAAATCCTTATGAAGATACTAACAACATAATCTCGGATCATATGCGGAAGCAAAGTATGCCGGGATCTTATACCCTCTGACCATTGTTGAAAGCGAGCGGAATACACTTTGGTTCTTCTAAACCTTCTCAAAATAACTTGATGGTAGATTTACACCTACGTATGCCCGAGTAGGCTTAGGGACCAATGCCTCATCAATTCCCTTATATGGAGACCAAGCCATCATTAGTTTCCCAAAGTCAAGAGTTGAGAAGGTTATTTATGGAGTTTAAATTTGATTTAAAATTCTAAATTATATGGACCATTCTAACATTCTCCACTTGGTCCATATGGTTCAACACCTATCAAGAAAACTAAATGTATTAATCAGCAAAATTAGGTCTTCTTATAACAGTGAGTAATTATCTTCCATGGCAATTACAATAATATCTGGTTCCTCAACACAAACCTTAAACTTAATATGAATAAACCATATGTTTATTCAAGATTGAAAGCAATGATATTTCTCTAAATAATATAATAATAATAATCGAAATCTTACAAAACCATATGAGAAAATATCATATTGAATAAGAGTTTTCATTAAAATAGCAGATGTATGTACAATAAAGTGCGTCGTGGACAAGTCCCATTTGTACTGTGATCCATGCAAATACTTAGGTGGCATGCCTTTAGTTAAAGGATCAACAAGCATTGACTCAGTGCTAATGTGTTTAATGACCAATTTATTTTCTTTAACACGTTCTCTTAGTAACAGTATTTAATGTCGATGCTCTTACTTAAACTTCCTCTTGACATTCTTAATACATAATCCCAGTAGTGAGTTATCATAGTAAAAATTCAATGGCCTAGATATAGAATCCACAATTTTAAGCCCATATATGAAAGTCTTTAACCATACACCATGCGAGCTAGCCTCAAAACAAGATACGAACTCTTGCCTATAGCAAGTGGCATCAAGGTCTACTGCAGACTTCTCCAAGATAATAACCCATCAACTAGCTTGAAAATATAACCGGATGTTGATTTACGAGAATCAACACAGCCAGCAAAGTCTGAATCAGAGTAGCCAATCACCTCCAAACTATCTGTTTGTCTATACATAAGCATGTAATTCTTTGTTCCTTGAAGGTATCTCACCACCTTCATAGCCTCTCTCCGGTGCTGGTCGAGACCGGGATTACTTGATATCTTCCTTAATACTCCAAAATAATGTCGTCTAGTACGCACTGAGCATACATTGAAGCCCCAACAACTGAAGCATATGGAATGTTCTTTATGTGTTCCCGTTCAAAATCATTTTTAGGGCACTGATTCAAATCGAATTTGTCACCCTTCAAAATGGGTGCTACACTTGGTGAACAATTTTTCATGTTAAATCTCTCTAAAACTTTATTGATATAGGTCTCTTGAGACAAACCCAAAATGCCTCGAGATCTTTCCCTATGGATCTTAATGGCAATGACATAAGATGCCTCACCCATATCCTTCATATCAAAGTTCTTGGAGAGAAATTGTTTCACCTCATATAACAAACCCTTATCATTGGTTGCAAGCATAATATCATCCACATATAACACAAGAAAACAAATCTTACTCCCACTAACCTTCTGGTATATACATTGATCCATGATATTTTCTTCAAAATCGAATGAAGTAATGACTTCATGGAATTTCAAATACCATTGGCGGGACGCTTGTTTTAATCCATATATAGATTTCTTAAGCTTGCAAACTAAATGCTCACCACTAGAGAGAATCCTTCAGTCGCTTCATGTAAACCCTTCCTCTAGGATTACCATTACTAACGCTGCTTTCACATCAATTTGATGTAAATCAAAGTCAAAATTGCGGCAACCAATGCCATGATTATTCGAAGAGAATCTTCTTAGATATAGGAGAAAAGGTCTCGTAGTCGATTCCTTCCTCAGTGAACTTTGGCAACGAATTCGCCTTTATGTCTCAATGTCGCCTAAAGGAGTCCTTGCTTTAAAGACCCATTCACATCCAACGGGTTTTACACCATTAGGCAACTCAATGAGATCCCAAACTCGGTTAGATATCATAGAATTCATTTCTTCTTTCATGACACTGTACCATGAGTTAGATTCCTTAGAACTCATGGCTTGTGAAAACGTTTCTGGATCATTTTCGTCTCCAATGTTATAGTCCAATTCTTGTAAATACACTATATAATCATTAGGAATTGCTAATTTCCTAACTCTTGTAGAATGTTGATTCATCATTCTCTTGAGGAATTTGTTGATCAACCTGTTGCTCAATTGGTTGTTCAACAATTTATGGAATTTCTTTATTGGCAACTTGATCTACAGGATCAATATCAGCAATATGTGGAATCCTCAGAAATGGTCAGTTCACACTCTATTGTAATTTCAGGGGTGGAATGACAATCAATCTATCACTTGAACCAGATGATTGACCTTCATAATGATCCTTCTCATAAACAATGTCCTAAAATTGATCACTCCCACTGATCAAGTCATTCTCAAGAAATTTTACTCTTGATTCAGCCAATCTTAGTGTCAAGTGGAGACGGACAATAAAATCTATACCCCTTGTGACCTTCAGCATATCCAATGAAATACCCACTAATGGTCCTCGGGGTTCAGCTTCTTTCGTGAGTTGGCAAATTCTCACTTCTGACGGCACCCCTAAACGCCGTATATGTCGCAAACTCCTACTTTCCAACCTCAATAACTCAAAAGGCCTTTAGGACAAATTGTTTGAACTCGATTTAATATATACATCGCCTTGGGAGCTTCAGACCACAAGTAATGAGGTAGTTTTAATACTCCTCATACTCCTTACCATGTCCATTAAAGTTCGGTTTTTCTTTCGCCACACCATTCCCGAACCAAGAACCGTATAGTGTATCGGGCAACAATCCCATTTTCTTGAAGAAACTTCGCAAATGCACCAGGAGCTTGTCCATTCTCTATGTATTTACCATAGTACTCTCCACCTCTATATGATCTCACGATCTTAATATGTTTTTCACATTAATTCTCTACTTCAGCCTTAAAATTTTTAAAGGCGCCTAAAACTTCATCTTTGGAATGAAGTAAATAGAGATACATGTATCGTGAATAATCATCTATGAAGGTGATAAACTATTTTGGACCATTTGCATCCATGTCAGGACAACAAATGTCAGTATGTATAATCTCTACTGATAGCTCAGGTTCTCTGCTTCCCTTTTAGACTTGTTGGTTTGCTTGCCCTTAATGCAATTCACACAAGTCTCAAAATCAGCAAAATCCAAAGTACTAAGTACCCCATCATTAACTAATTTCTTTATTCTTTCAATGGAGATGCGTCCCACCTTCTAAGTGCCATAACATGTAGGATTCTCATTCATAACACATCTTTAATCCAGCTAGCACATGCATAGAATTATAAGTAACATCATTGTGTAATTGAATATGGGAAAGACCATCAGACAATGCACCATAACCAATAACTTTGGATTGATTAGATATACTAAAACCCAAATCTGTAAAGTTAAAGGAAAATCCTAAAGGTACAAGTCTTGAAATTGAAATTAAATTCCTAGAGAAACTTGGAACATAAAATGTCCTTTCCAATTCTAAAATGAAACCGCTCCTTAATACAAGGTTGCAAGTGCCAATAGCTTCCACATGTGAAATCATCTTGCTGCCTGAATAGATACATTGTTAATTTCCCATTGGCTTTCTTAGGCTCTCAGATACTTCAGAAGGTATTCAACATGGATTGTAGAACTTAATCATCCACCATATGTGTTATGTTTAACATTAACCATAAGGAGATTCAAAATGCATAAAAGAGAATTGAGTACCTTCTTATCAAGCTGTGATCTTAAATTTCGAAAGAATTCTTCTTCATGTGTCTCTTCTTCTTACGTAAAAAACACTCGAATTCTTCATATGCCTGGTTGAATAGAATTTTCCCTCTTTTAGCTTGATCCTTTCTTTCTCTTTCCAAAAGTGGTCAAGTTAACCTTTCGCCTCTTCCATCATTAACCTTCCTCTTATTGCACACATGGTCAACAATTCATTAATCGACCATTTATCCTTACGTGTGTTGTAAGAGATTTCTAAGGGACTCCAGATTACAGAAAGTGTTCAATATATAATGAACAAGGAAACTGTCTGACATGGTAACTTCTAATTACTTAAGTTGAGCCGCTATATCCCTCATGCGCATGGTATGATTACGCACTCCTGTTATCCCGATGAGCTTGTCGGATGAAAATTGCATAATTAAGGTACTAAATAAGAGCTTTGTCGGTTACAAACTCCGCCTCATCAATGGATTTGTATGGTTTGACTTTATCAATTGCTCGACGGAACTATTTAATACCAAGAGATCTGGTCTTTATGAACATCATTGAGAGGCGCATTGACCTCTCCCACTTATATCATAAAGACGCATGCCTTCCAGTGACGTTTATGATAAGGTCGAGTTCCTCGGCTCTTTCTTATATCACGCCTCAATATCCATCCATCCCAAATGCAGAAGAATTCTCTCCTTCCATACCTTATAGTTATCACCCCTTAGTTCAGGAATATCACACTTAAAATCATAAATGTTCGCATGTTGAATAACTGCAATATTTTAAATATACATGCTTATTAATCAAGGATTGAGGCAAAAATACAATATCATGTTTTACCAATGTAAATCATGCTTTTAAATCATAAATCCAATGACATAAAACTTGCCTGTGGGCTAAAGTCTTATTCATTTAGACTTAAAGAATCTTATGATAAAACTATCAAATCATGTTCCTTTTCCTAATCCCTGTGGGAAAATTAGAAAATATAATTTGATATCTCATCCTAATTAACCATACAAAATATAATAAAAATTCATGTGGGATGAGATTTATCACATTCCATATGATTAATTACAATTAATGTAATCAAATGTGATCTTAAAACTTAATATATAATTTTAACTAATTAATGATGTTTTGGCTATTCCCTAATTAATTAAAAATTATATTGATCACTGAACAATATTATTACAAAAACTTTAAGCAATTTAAACAATAAGATTATCATTCAATTAATTTTGTATGTAAAACTATACACATACAAATAATCACAATAAATTTAATATATAGAAAATTTAATTCCTATATTTTAAACATAAAATCAGCTATAGTTGACATCTAATATCAATCGATATGCAATTATTAGTAGAGTGTGTGTGCCGATTAAGTCCGAATACTGCGGTTTAATTCGAGTCAAGTAACACTTTTTTCATACCTTGCTAATAGCCATCAATCTCTATAAAGAAAACCAATGTAAAACTAATAACAACTTTACACCTAGCTGGGTGGTAGATGACTTACCTTAAGACCATAAGGTCTTAGGTTCAAATTTTTTTAGATACAAAATTTTTATGAATTTGGAATTTAATGGCTATCCTTACAAATTAAAATATACTAGGTATCTCAAAGCCAAATATCATCCTTAAAACAGCTTGGATGTCCTTGCATTCAAATAATGCACTGGCTATCCCTGTAGCCAAACAAGTAGGGATCCAGACTATTCCTGTAGCCAAACAGGCCACTGGTTGTCCAAATATGGGATTTTCTATCCCTCAGAACTAAACACAGAGGGATGTTGGAATGCACAGTCCTCAATGAAACTGGACAAATATGTCTAAATAGCCATAGATTCATCAACCAAGTATGAAGCCTAGTGGTTGACTATCTTTAATTCTATATGATGGTCACTTGCCTAAAACCCATAATCCATTATGTCACCTTTTTTAATCTTAATAAGGCTCAAATTTCAATCCACATTATTTGCTTAATTTTTAATAAGGTTCAATTTGACATTATTTCTGCTTTTATTTAATATATCTGGGTTTAAATTCACATTATTTTGCTTAGTTTTTGGATGTCCTTGCATCCAAATAATGCATTCGCTATCCCTGTAGCCAAACAAGTAGGGATCCAAACTATTCCCGTAGCCAAACAAGCCATTGGTTGTCCAAATAAGGGATTTTCTATCCCTGTAACAAAACACATCAGGATGTTGAATGCAGAATAATCCCTTGAATGAAACTGGACAAATATGTCTGAATATCCATAGATTCATCAACCAAGTATGAAGCCTAGTGGTTGACTACCTTTAATTTTATATGATGGTCACGGGTTTGAAACCCATAGAATCCATTATGTCACCTTTTTTTTTTTAATCTTAATAAGGCTCAGCCCAATCCACATTATTTGCTTAATTTTAATAAGGTTCAATCCACATTATTTTGCTTAATTTTAATAAGGCCTAAGACTAGACCACATTATTTTGCTTAATTTTAATAAGGCCCAAGCCTAGCCTAGCCACATTAAAGCTTTGAGGCCTGTAGAAAATACATAGCCCAGGGCTCAAAACAGCCCATAATTCAAGTCATCTTCAATTTCTGGAAATTGTTTTCTACCAGAAAAAACTAGAATTTTTTTTAATTTTTAATTTTTTTTTATATACAGTGTTATTTTCACAAAATCAAAACCATTTTAGTAAGTGAAAATGGTTGGCCACATTGATCAATGTGGATTTTAGCGCCTCCGACCGAACTATGCCCTTAAAATCATGAAAAATGATTTCCAAAAGCTGAATATGTTTCTACATTGAACATATATAGGATCAGCATATACTATATGTCTCTACGCTAAACATGATGTGTTGACCAATTTTTGTATAGAGATCAAATTTCTACCACTTTTACCAAAGGACTATTACCTAATCCCCAGTAAAGACACCAAAAACTTGTTGACCAAATAGAACTTGTATGCTCATTTTAAAAATGGATTTGTCAATGAATTTATTGAAAAATTTAGCTCGGGTCATATTATCAGTAAGTGGCTAGGTCGTATAAGTAATAAACTGACCTATAAGTCCGTATATCAGTTCTAATGTAGATTGAAAATAATTTAAAGTTCAACTACTCCTAACTAGTCAAGTTCCATACTATTTGAACTTCCATTTCAAAGTTTTAAGTAACTCCAATCCAAGAATTTACTATATGAATTTCTACATCTATAATAAAAAGAAAATTTAAAATCCTAGACCTAAACTGGACTGAACTAGATTATTGTTGGAAGTAGACACAAGGATTTCACTGTTGTAAAATTATCAATTCATGCAACATAATCTAATTCTATTTTATCATGAATTAGAATCTGAAATTGTCAAAGAGGCAAGGTAGTATAGTGTGGATTTCTCCCTTAACCATACATTTCACTGATTAGAGAGTCATGTTCATTTCTGAAACATGTGTCTAACCAATTACTTGTAATAAGATTTTCTTTATAAGATCCGAGTATTTTTCTTTTCCAATACTTCATACCCATTTCTTATGAATGCAGATTTCTTGCTTCCCAAGACAAGGCCATTGCCAGATTTTCTACAAGATGAATGATGTCTCATCCTTGAGATATTAAAGAGTTCTCCCTTTCCTTGATTAAATCTAAGCTAACACAGGATTAAGATCATTCCTCCAAACCAAGGAGAGATCTCTAATTGATTAAATTGATAGATCACAAAATTAATTCTCAAACCATGAGTAAATTTATGATTTATCTAAGTAATCTTTCAGAGCTCATTAGTTTTTCAATATTAGTCTAGCATGCCCCCAAGTAATCGTATCCATGCTCAGCGAACTCAACTCTATGCACGAAGGCCTCCTCGAAATCAGCTTAATAACCGGTCCTTAAATGGGTATAAGTTAATGTCAGGAACAATTCACTTCATGAACAACACCATTCAAATCAACCTCGTACTCTCAATCCAAGAAATCTCTTTCAATTGTGCAGAAAGACCATAACTAACATCAAATCTTTCCCGACGGAAGTTGTGTTTCTTGAAAACTGAATCACAGTGAACATTGAAATACTGATCAGGAAATTTCCAATGCAACTGTAATCAACTAAAAGAAATGAATGCCAACTTTTATCTAGACTTCATTAGATTCAAACAGTAATCGGAATTGATCTTTGACAATTTAGCTCAACTACGAAACTTCTGAACAATTCACTGTTTCCAGTCCAGTAAACAAATTGAAATTCTACGCTAAATCTAATCTACGAAGAAAAGAAAAATAAAAAAAAATACAAAAAAAATACAAAAAGTCCTCAACTCCCTAGATGCTCTGGTTTTTCCCCCGACTGACTTCCTCACTTTCTGCAAACTATTTCTATTTATAGAGCCCCAAAAGTTTGGGCCTTAAATTCGAGACTACATTGTGGATCCCCAAAATTCTGGCCTAGATTGCATTCTTTGTCGTGACTTGAAAGTGTTGTCATGGCTGCAGTTTTAACAGGTCGAGAGGTCCTCACTGGCAAAGATGTAGTACCGTTGCGACCGCCTCCCTATGCATCCTTCTGGGATCTCGCCGCGACAAAGTTTCCTGTCACGACAAAGATTGTTTCTTCAGCATACGGCTATGTCGCTACGCATATTTCTTTGGCTCTTTAACAATTTGTCCTACAAGGTCTGTCATTCTATCCATTATATGTTGCGACAATCTTATGTGTGTTTATTGGAATAGTTATGTTGCGACATTGACAATTGTGTCGCGACATTGTTCCTGTGCAGCTTCTTCAAATTTATGTCGTGACCCAGTTTTTATGTCGTGACAACATTTCTATTGGTTCTTGTTGCAACAATGTTCAGATTGTCGCATTCCGTCATGGCATCAGAAAGTCCGTCGCGACAGAGTCTCTGTCAGCGACAGAAGTCTCGCTCTCTACTTAACCCGATTTTATCATAGCCTCCTTTTGATCTTGCGACATAATCTCTTGGTGTTGTCGATGTTTTCTGTCACGACCTAGTTTTTATGTCGCGACAAGACTTTTTGTATTCAGCTCATCTTTATGTCGTGACCTAGTTTGTTATGTCGCGACAAGACCTCTCTTCCTTGTGTTGGAATCTTTGTCACGACATAGAAAAGTCTGTCGTGACCTTGTTTATCAATGTTCAGCTTATCTTTGTGTCGCGACCTTAAGATCCTTGTCGTGAGATAGAAACATCTCTTCAACTTGAAGTATGTCGCAACATTAGATTCTTTTATCAGAACCGAAGCTCACCACCATGCAAACACTCCACCGTCGCGACCTTGTTTATTTGTCAGAATCAGCTGGCCTTCTTCTTTCCTTCAACGCCGTACATACATCACCTTGTCGCAATGTAGTCTTTCTCTCAAGCTCTTCCTCTTGCCCCAATCAGCTTTTCATGTTGCAACACCGTATGCGATCAGAAGATGCCTTGTCGCTACGTAATCTCTTCGCTACCGTTTCATTTGTTGCAACAGGAGCTTCTTTGTCATGAAAAATTCTTCCTGGTGTTGATATCCTACTGAAAAACCTTGTCGCAACATAAACTTTCTTTGTCTCAACTGTTTTTTTATCAGATTCTTCCCATTTTTTGTCGCGACACACTATCTTTTATCATGACAGAGCTGCTTTGTTATTAGCTTGGATGTTTGTCACAACACACAAAATTTTGTCACGACACACAAAATTCTGTCGTGACATAGACTACTGTAATTGCTCTTTTTCTCTTCTTTCTTGTTGGAATTTTCTCCTTTTTGAATTAAAACCTGCAAAACACCAAGTTGGTGAATATTCCATAATTTGGCATTAAAATGTCCAATATATTAAAAATAGTTTAAAAATGGATTAAAAATAGATGAGTTTAAGACTCATTAAATTCCCCAAAACTTAAAGTTTTGCTTGTCCTCAAGCAAAGAAAAGAAAATTTTTGTTTGTCCTCAAACAATTAAGATTCATTTTTAGGGACATTTTTTTGCTTCTTATTGCAATCCTTTTTTAATCAGCTTCCTGAATTGAAACTAGCTGGTTACAACATGGTTTCAAATTTAGTTTTCAATTCAAACTTAGGAAAAATTTTCAATTACTGTCACAAAACAAACTAATGATTTCTGAAATGTAAACAATTCAGTAAATTCATCCTGATCTGTGAGTGTGTGATGGTATTCTTTCCCTTTCTCCTTGGCAAAATTAACTAATCTTCTAAGGCCTGACACAGTGACTGTATATCATTTTAAGTCTCATATGCTTATTTTTCATATTAGTCTCCACTAATGTAGGCAAGTACAACCTTCAAGATCAATTAGGTCTTTTAGGCTTGTAAAGTTTGGCTTGGGTAATTAGGTGGATAATTGGAGAATTTAGGCTAAAAATTACCCAAATTCCAATCTTCACTTTTTGCATCTTTGTCTCTATCCTTCATCCCTTTCTATTCTACTGATGTCAGAAAAGAAATATTGCCCCAAACTTGATCTTGATGTATCATATTGCATACTCTCATCTTGGTAATTTTATTTTTCACTGTCATTCTTATCAAGTTAGTCCCTTTAGATGGAAGCCCTGTTGCTTTTCTTTTTACTTGTCAAAGATTTTTAGGAATATGTTTGTCTTTTAGGCTTCTACGATCTTAGAGAACTTCTGGGTTAGCAACTCCTCATGCCGGGCATTAGGGACTGTGTGTCAAAACACCCTTTATGAACTTAATTGCTCAAGAGAGGAAGGCCACAAGACAAAACTTATTCCAATTTGACAATTTACAATCTTGACTTATTCTTTTGCATTCCTTTCCCTTTCTCTTTCATTTGTTCTTTTCTTTTCCATCCTTCATTCTTTGTTTTTCTCCTTCAAATCAAAATAACATTCCCTAATCTTACTATTTTTCGTGATTTTGAGGTTCTTTTCCCGAAACCTCAAGTAATAAAGGGTTTTTTACTGTAGGGTTAGAATAAAGGAAAGGTTTGAGGTTTCTAATTGCTGGTTCAATGAAGAAATTAGGCAATTTGGCTCGATTCTAGAACTAAAGTATATGCTTGTGCATATTATGAGGGTAGGCTTGAAAGGCTCAAACTTCCAAGGATCGCATATATCACTTCCCCGTTAGTAGTATCACTTGTGATCACTGAATTAACAATAATCTGTCAAGTTCTAGGACATTTGACTATTTGACTGTGAATGAAACCAAAACATGTCCCTAATCTTTCACAATTTGTTAAGGACTCACTTTGACCATGTGCATTGTTTTTTAGGATTTTTACTGACCTTACTGTTTACACAAATAGTCTCAAAAGCCTTATTTGTGTTTCCTATCGAGTACATCTTCCTAAATCTGATCATTCAACTTCATTCGATAAACTGCAATCCCTTTCCAATCGGGATTGTCACTACAATGCATCTATCAATGGTTGTTTGGTTTTAAATTTTGTTGTCAGGTCGCTTTAATCAAGTAAAGCAGTTCATTTCTCGATCATGCATTCACCACAACAATACAACACAACTTCAATTGCTCTCGTCATTTCAACCAAACGTGTCAGAGCAATTAAACAATTTGATCCAGGTAGTTGATTTCTTCTTTATTCAACCAAGCAAATGGCAATCATGAAGCAAAGAAAATTGATTAAAACACACCAATCAAGCAAGAACACAAATGAACACAAAATTTTTGCAAAAATCTTTTGAACTTGATTCAGAGGAATGATTACGGATTTTGTTTGGAGAGAAAACAAAATACAAGGGTTTATCTTCTTCTTTTGTAGTATTTGGAAGTTTTTCAAAGCCTGAGGTTCAAGGTTAAATTGTAACTAAAGACGGAGTGAACTCGAAATGGAGATGTCCGCTTTTCTTTGCCGGGTGGTTCTTCTCTCTGAAAGAGGTAGTATTCATTTGTATACTCCACCAAGGTGACCAATTGATCTTGCCTTATGAGCCGATTATCTACAGATCCTTCAAGTTCGTTGAGCACATCAGGTATGTTCACTAAATTTGAATTCACTTAAGATGTAATTATCATTCCATAATTTATGTTTGTAGTTATTATCCATCTCTAGCTCCTTGTCTCTCTTCTCTATAAGCTTTCCAAATTCCTTGAATTGTTCTTTGTAAAGATACTCGAACCCCTCTGCCTTCTGCAACATGCTGGCTTCCATATTTTCCTTTCTCTTTTCTAAAAAGGTTAGCATGTCTTCATCCCTTTTCAGCAGTTCATTGTAGAAGGTATTTATTTTTGAGTCCAGCCTTTGCATTAGTGCTCTTTCTCTCCTTTCTATTTCTTCTTTCCATTCCTCATCTCTTTTTTTGAGCATTTGTTTCCATTGTTGTTCTCTTCCTCTGAAATCAGCCTCTAGAAATTCCTATTTGATCTTTGTCGTCGCTTCCCAATCTTTCTCTCCTCCATTTCCTTCTTCATTGACACCAACATATCCATAATCTATGCATTTCCTTGATTGCTCCTCGAACATTCTGCTGGTTCAGAAAAAGTCTCCCTTACATCAGGAGGTGAGTGAATTGATGGACTTCTTTTGCTCTGCATCTCCTCCTCAATTGGCAGTTGGCCTTCATCTGGGATTTGTTTCATCCCTAATTGTTCATCTTCTTCTTCTTCATGCTCCTCCGCCACTTCCACAATCTCCATTTCTTTTCTCATTCTATTCTTGGGCCTTTTATCACCCCTCGTTAAGAAAGAAGGAGAAACCTTAGGACAGGTTTCTTCCTTTGCCCATGTCCCTTAACTCCGTACCAAAAATGCGTAGTCCGGTAATCAAGGTCGGACGAGATTACCCCTCGACATTCACAAGGGAGCACCTTATGGATGATTTTATTATCTTCCACACGAACTTGTATCCCTTCAATAGGGCATACAAGATGAAGGCCTCTTGCTCCCTTTATAAAGGCTCGGGGATGTTTTCAGGGGAGCTATGTACAAATGAAATAAAACCACACCTTATCTTCTTCCGTTAGCGAGCCTCATGATGGATTCGAGATTCTTCTCGTCATTCCATTTCCCTTTCCAAATTGGCCAAGAATTTACTATCTTCTCATGGTCGGGTTCCTCGAAAGCAATTGCGACTTAGATCCATTCTTAGGATCTTTGATTTTGAAAACTTCATTAATCCTTTCATGGCCCATGGGAACCCATATACCTCTGACGCACACTGAATCTTCTTTCATATCTACCATGTTGGCATAGAATTCCCTAACTACTATAGCAAACCCAGGTGGTTTGTGCGTGCAGCAGAACAAGCTCTAACCCCTTTTTTCGATTATTTCTACAAAGGGTGAGATGAACTTACCAAACCCCCTTTCTCCGATAAATCCTTAGTCGCTCAGATGCTTATCCCAGAAAAAGTAAGCTTCATCTGAAATCGTCTTCAGACTCTTTAGCTTGCTCAACTCTACTTGCTCGGCCTTTTCGCTCTTCCTCTCTAAGCCGGGCTTTGTTCCTCTTCCCGCCTTCGGTTCCACACTGTTGTTTCTGTTCGAGGTTCCGTATGAACCTCCGCTTCACTCGTATATTCCCGCTATCATCTCACCGAGATTTAGACTAAATGGTTCGACCATGGATAAGATTTGAGCTCAGTCTCGTGGTCTTTGAATTCTAGGGTTTTGAGATGTCGAAGAGAGGAAGAGAGTGGAAATTTGGTGAGAGTATGAATGATGTGAGGCAATTGGAAGGAGGTAGCCTTTCAGTTTTGAAACACTGTTCAGTTAATGGCTCAATAAATGAATGTTTCTCTTCATTTATCACGACAATTTATGATTAGGTCATAACAATGTGGAATTTATCTTGTGACTCTTCAATTTAAAATTTTCACTCGGCCTTTATTATCAAAACATTCATGTCGTGATTAATAATTTTTAGTAGCTGTCTACATGTTAAGAATCCTATCGCGACAAGAATATTTGCCGCGATAAGAATTTTCTCAGAGATGTAAAGGTATGTCGCGACAAGAATCATTTTTAATGTTTGTTCCATTTTAATACAATGTCACGACATGTAGGAAATAATTGTCGCGACACGTAGAAATAATTAATGCGATTAATAAGTTTTCTATCAATCGAAATCGACAAGTTAATTGTCGTGATATCGGTGAAGAATGTCGGACATTCTTCCAAATATTCACTTGATAGATCGTGGGTCGCAACATTCTAACATCGTGTCACGACATAAAATCGTAGCTCTCTTCAAATTGAGTTCAAAATTATTTATGTCATGACATAAAGAGAAAGTATGTTGCGACAATCTTTTCTCAACATCGTGCCTAAAGCTCATGCAACATGCAAATCGTGGTCACGATAAGCTTTCATCTTATTGCAAGAAGTGATGTCAGACCTAAGTTTCAAGTATCAATGCATAAAGATTTGATTCCTCAAATGTCTACAATTTTAAACTACCTTCCAATTCAATAATCACCCATAATTCAATCCACTATGCAATTCAGCTTAGAAACATATATAACAATGTATTCTCATCAATTCAATTATGAACAACAACTACAGCATCAAATACTCAATCAAAGCATTTAAGCACTTAGCACTTGAAAGTTGTCTAATTAATTAGGCTTTAAAATCATCAAATTTCTCAAACTTCAACTATGAATTATTATCTAAAACAAATTTAGGGAAATAGAATTACTCCCCCCTGTAGCTAATTTATGAACAATTCAGTTTGAGGTTGTATGGTTTATAATAACTTTTGATTCTAGTTCATCTTTCCTATCCAAAATCAAAAACATTTTAGCAAATGATCAAATTTCCTAATAAAACTTCTAACCAAATCAAAAGTCAAACTTCAAAATATTAAAAGTAATCAACATCAATCAAAGTTAACAAAAATAAAGACTCTGTTTGGGTTGCCTCCCAAGAAGCTGCTCAGTTTAATGTCCTTAACTAGACACAGGCTACAAAGTGTCTTCAGTTTCAGTAATTTTCTTCTCCCTTTTCCAAATCTAGATCTACCTCCTTCATGCTTCTTCCAAGATAATGCTTTAGTCTCTAACCATTTACTTTGAATTCACCTCCAGATTTAGTCTTCAATGTTACTGCTCCAAATGGTGTACTTGCTACCACTGTGTATGGACCACTCCATCTTTGAATTTCTACCCGGAAATAGCTTTTAGCTTGAGTCAGATAAGAGAACTTGTTCTCCTGCCTTGAATTTTCCTGTATCTTTGATCATGCCATCTCTGGTCTTTTCTTTGTAGATTATGGCATTATCATGTTTCATTTTTTAAATTCTTCAGTTCATTCATATTCGAGTAGTCTCTTTTCCTTTCAAGAGCCTTGAAAGTCACAATTCAGCTGATGGCCCACATAGCTTTGTATTCCAATTTCTAAGGGGAGATGACAAGGTTTTCATATACAATTATGTATGGGGACATTCCAATGGAAGTTTTGTGTTGTAGCTCTATAGTTTTCCACAATGCATCATCCAGCTTTTATGCATCAGTCCTTCCACAGATTAATCGTTTTCTCCGTAATTTTCTTGATCTCCCTATTAGAAATTTCAGCTGGCTCATTTGATCGAGTGGGTGATAAGCCAATCCCATTAGATATTTGATTCCATATATGCTCATGAGTTTTGCAAAAACTTTATTTGCAAAATGGCTTCCCTCATCATTGATGATTGTTCTAGGTGCTCCAAATCTGCTCAAAATGTTTCTTTGTATAAACCCTACCACTGTGATGGCATCATTTATGGAATAAGATGTTGCTTCCACCCATTTGGATACATAATCCACAGCTAGGAGAATGTACATATTGCCAAATGATGATGGGAAAGGTCCCATAAAGTCTATTCCCCATACATCGAAAATCTACACCGTAAGAATTCCTTGTAGGGGCATTTCATTTCTTCTGCTTAAGTTTCCCATTCTTTGACAAGCATCATAATGTTTTACCCATTCAAAATAGTCTTTCGAATGTAGTGTACCAATAAATCTCACTGGAGACTTTTCTTGTGCTGTCTTGTTCTCAAAAGTGTCCTCCATATATAAGATGCATGACATTCCATAATACCACCCCTGCTTTTGTTTCTAGAACACATCTCCTTATGATCATATATGCTCCCTTTATACAGTAATAGTCATCCAGATATATAACTGTAATCACTAATTTCTTCTCGCTGAAGAAATAACTAAATGGCATGACTCATTGTGGTTAAGTAATTCATAATATCTCGTGATACTGCAGGCTCAGATTTGATAACATAAATAGCTACTCATCAGGAAAAATTTATGCTATTTTTGTCCCCTTCTGCTCCAAAGAATTTCCATTTAGACAAGATTTGTATTATCACATTGTTTAAATACCCTTCTTATCCTTGATTTCAAGATCAAACTTTTGTGTGAGTAGTAACACCCATCTAATCAATTGATCGGGCATCTTTCTTTCATGGATATTTAATCATAAAGATGATCGTGATGTATTACAACATGGACCCCTAACATATGAGGCCTGAATCTTTTCACAAAACACCATTGCTGGCATCTCCTTCTCTGTGGGTGAGAGTTCTCTCAGGCCTATCAATGTTCATAGCATAATATATGGCCTCGATATCTTTCGCCTTCGCCCCACTACACCCTATCAGAGCAATCACCGGCATCACATAATTTCAAACTCATTGTTTCAAATTGTGTCAACATTATGAGTCGATACTAATCTAGATTTGATTTCCTCAAATGCATCCGCATGATTCAGCTTCAAAATCAAAATTTCATCTTTTTCAAATAGCCACACAATTGTTTGAGATTTTTGAAAATCCTTTATGAACCTTCTATAAAATCCAAAGATGTCCTTAAAGCTTCTTATTCCTTCACTCATTGCAGGACATGAGAGTTTCTTTTATATTAAAGTAATTGGGTCAGTCTACCTAATCCATCAAGAGGAAATTGCGGCTCCCCAAATTAATACCTTCGCTATCATGAAATGATATTTTTCCCAATTCAAAGCTAGATTTTTGCCTGGCACATCCTAAGTACTGCTTTCTAAGTTTTTCAAAATCTTCAAATCGGATCCATATATTTGAGAAGTCATCCATGGAATACCCATAACCTTTCCCAAAGTTAGAAAATATAGACATCATACATCTTGAAAAGGTGGCAGAGGACAGATAATCCAAAATGGTGCATCCTTCTAAAGGCAAGGTGCCAGAAGGACATGTAAATGTTGATTCCCGATCCTTTGGGGCTATTTCAATCCTGCTTATAATCCAGAATATCTGGAATAAGAAAAAGTCAAGAATTTGGGAGTGTTCATAACCCCGTCTAACATTCGTCAATGAAAAGGTAAAGGATACTTGGTCCTTTCCAGAGTAAAGGTTAAATTTTTATAGTCTATACATATCATTCTCGTCCGACCCTTGTATGAATCAATTTATTCTTCTCTCATTTCGATCACAAGAATCCTCCCTTCGAACCACATGTACTAGGCTCACCCAAGGACTGGTCTGAGATCGATATATGAAGCCTCTGATTAGCCATATTTTAGCACTTTTTTTTTTGCTATTACTTAATATCGATTCACAATCTTTCTCCTCGATGTTCCCATGTAAGTTCTGAAGATTATCCTCCAAATGTGATCTTCAGCAAATTCAGGGACTTATTCCTTAAATCTTCTATAGACTAAGCTTATTGGTTTCTTTTATTCGAGAGTCTCCATAGCTTTCGCTTCCTCTCTTCCAACCTAGTTAGTCCAATTGTTCATAATCAAGCTTTTCTTGTCAGTAAGGAGTATACTTCAAATGTTCAGGTAATTCCTCGAGTATTAAACCCTCCTTGGTACTTTGTTTTCTTCCTCGCTACTTTTTCTTCATAACTCATTGACCTTTCAAGACGCTTCTTTCTCTGGGACCAATATCAATTTTGTGACTCAAAATTGGAGTTCGTAATTTCAACTTCAAGACGCCAAGACACTGAAATTCATCTCATTCTATTCACACTCAAAATTATAAGCAAAGGGCTAGTTCAGAACTGACATGAATTTTAATCTCTACAATTTCATAGTCACACTCACTGAGTTCCCTGGTCGCTTCAAATCAAGGATTTAGATCATGCACCGCTTCATCTCCAACCTCGAGTCAGCTCTTTCACATCAATCAACGCCGCCTCGTCATAAGAATGGTCTTCCAAACAAATAGCGGACTGGTCTCTGCCTCCCTCATATTAACGGCTACAAAGTCCACTGGAAAGACAATTTCACTTTCGATCAAAAGACATCTTCAAGGATGCCTCAGGATGAGCCATCACATGTGATGTCATCCTGTAGAGTAATGGCCGGGAGTAAGCTCCTCAAACTTAGTCTTGAAAGGAACATACAGAGGTACTAAGTCGATGCTAGCTCTAGAATCAACACAATGCCTTTCCCAGCACAAGATCCCTAATTTTGCAGGTGAAAGTGAAGTCGCTGATCCCTGTGATTTTCTCTAGTAAGGTCTTCAATTACTACACAAAGAGTTTCTCATAGCTCACTATCCCTTCCTCCGCACCTCTCGCTTCACGATCTTTCATGAATTTTCAGATACATGTGATCTAGTTAATGCCTCTCGGAAAGTGAATGCTGGGATCTCTATCTTTTAAACATGTTTAAGCACCTAGAGGAACTACTCCTCTAGCTCTTCCTTTCTACAACTTTGAGGGAATGGAACCCAGGGATTGTAAGTTTTGAATCTCCTCCTCTTCCCCACGATCAACAGATTTATGTTGTTTTCTTTTCTCAAGAGTTCCCGAACTCCCGTGTCGCTCAAGTTCCTCCCTCAGTTTATACTTGCTCTCCTTCGCTGTCCTCTTTCACCTCCTTCATCTATTTCCGCCACTCGACCATCGCTACACAAATTCTGATTCTTCTCAAAATACTTGGAAATGAATCCTTAGGCTCTTTCTGACACATCAGGCCACCGCCTATATGCATTCCGTGATTCTTCAAAGAGGCATTTAGTGTTCATTCAAACACAATTTCTTGTATTTGCTTGAAGTTTTCGTTTAAAATTTTTTTCATGCATTCAAAATCCTTTCGTTTTTTGACATGAAAATGAAGCATCCGATCTTCAAAGGATCGAGTCCTGATATGACCCCGATAATCTCCCCATCGTCCCTATTGTTTGTTCTTGGAACTCACTGAGTATAAGCTTGCTGGTACTCCCGTCTGTGTCTATGGCCCCGTCAGGCTCCTCCAATTATATGAGGCTTTTCATGGTTCCTCTATCACGCCCCAAAAGGGGACGCGAGACCGGAACTGGGACTCTTTACCTGCTTTTTCATACATTGGTGTACCCAAGTCTTATAACTAAATCAAAATAACATATCTAAAGATACAAAAATACATAATAAAACTACCACCATAGTGGTGTTTACAGTGTCATATACATCCATTCCTGAGTCCCATTTACATATACAAAAACTGTACATTACATTTACATGATCGAGCGGCTTAATCTATCGTGGATGAACCCTTACTAGTGTGTCGGCTCACTGTATGCTAAGATCGCGAACGTCCTTTCTCTCTCGTACCTAAGGCGATTGAAACCCGTGATAAGCTTTACGCCTTTAGTGGGAAATATGTCTTATGCATATAAACATTTTATAGCGCATAACAAGAATAAATCATCTAATTTCTATGAATTCATATAAATGTAAACTAATACATACTTACTATAATGTGACTTATGCTTATTCGCATCTCCCCGTATGGAGTTAAGCAAAGCTTATACTTATACTTATACTTTAGCAGACTTATACTGAAGCAGAGGGTACTGTGAGGGTACATCACTTTATACTTATACAGGCACCTTAGGTACATTCAGAGGTAACCCATGTCCATTACTTAATTTATTCGCCATTCGCACTCTTATCATATAACGACTGAAATACCTAGACCAAGAATAAGAAATGAGTAGACATATCACAATAAGTACCGAAGGTACCAGACAAAGATCGAAGTGTCGTGAGCACACAAATAGAGTGCCAGCTACCGACGAACGTTGCTCCCACGCTTAACGTATGTTGTAGCACTAGTAGGAGTGCAAAGACCATCTAACACCCGCCCACGTGGTATGTCGTGAAGACTAGCAGAGTGCCAAGCACCGATCAGACGCCACCGTGCCCCGCCCACGAATATGTCGAGCACCAAATAGGAGCGTCAAGAATCGATCGAATGTGTCACTACATAATAGAAGTGTCGTGAGCACTAGCGGAGTGTCAGAGTACCGCCAGAGTGCCTGCCGCTGACTGTGAGATGCAAGCGGCCCACGTAAATGCAAGGTCGTAGCACCAGCAGGCGCCAAAGACCGACGTAGACGTGCCTACCCACGCTCAACAAAAGTGTCGGTGGTCATTTAACACCCGGTCTTAAAGTATCTTACACCATATTTATTCAAACTTATCATAAAGGTTAAGTTTGCTCCACTCGGAGTTCGGGCCTCCAAGGAGGTGGCGAGGTACTAAGTGGTATTTTCTTACTTAGTTTCATTCTTTACTTAGACTTCCAATCATTTATTAGGGTTCCTATACCCTGCTCAAATTCCGAGCCAACAAACGTAAGAACACCAAAAATTAAGGTCGGTAGTGGAGCAAGGGTGGCTCCTGCGACCACTGGATCAAGACCTGCACTAAACCCGTTCAAGGAGTGGCACCCAAGACAAACCTCATATGGTGAGTGGCACTCTGCATTCACTTTCCTCATGGCACCTAGTATCTACCCTGGTCTCTATGATAGCGGCACCCCACCACCCCTCGTCGGCACTCTGCACTCAGACGCGATTCTACCCAGAAATGGCAGATTTTGCCATCTTGATTCCAACTTTTCTTCCTAAAACTTCTTCCATTCCATCCTACATCAAAATCCACCATGGTGGTTTAGAATGGTGGTTTAGAATTTCTTAAACCAAACACTAGCCAAAGAATCCAAGGATTCAAACCAAAGTTCACAAATCTTTACAAAACCATAGAAATAGGAAGGATTCCATATCCATTTGATACAAACTAGGTTTTTCAACCCAATTTCTGAACAAATATAGGGTTAGGATGAATTCCTAACTAAACCCTAGGTTTGGAAACCATAGAAATCCCTACCAAAGTACAAAATACACATGATTCCATACAAAACCATAGTTCCATACAAAGTTCCTTACCTTTCTTGGCCTCTTCTTCTGATTCTTCTTCTTTTCTCTTCTTCCTTTCTCTCCTTTTCTCCTAACTCCGTATGAGTTTTGGAGACTTCAAAATGATATTTTTGGTCCCCTCTCCCTTTTGAGTAGTTAATTTTCCTTTATTTGCTCTTAGTCCTTTAAGCTCATTTCTTTTGCAAACTATTGTTATTTCCACTTCAGCCCACTCTTCTTAATTTTAGTACTTTTATAAACTGATTTTGACAAATTACAAATTTGTCCTGTGTTCTAGAAATTCTGGTTTCTAATTTCCATGTTTCGCATTTAAATTACTTAAAAAATTCGTAAATTATGCTCACAAAATACCCTAAACACGCTCGAAAAACCACTAGTGATATTTCTGTGGTGTTACATCCCCGGCTATCGTGAATAGTGTGTCAGGTCAGGGGCTGGCTCTTGAAGTGATAACTCTCGTTCATTCATATACTTGGTCTCCCTAACTCTGATATAGCTCCTTCCAACTAGTTCCTCAAAGACATCTTCTCGGGTTCTTCTACCCGCCTCCTTACTCTTATGCAAAAGATGCACTTTTCCCCTCTCATTGTTTCCTCACTTGTTCATCACCACATCCAGCTTTTCTTCTATGGCTATCATTCTATCGGCTTCAATAAAGACCATTTCCCTTTCACCTGCTACCGCTCCCTAAGCTTCGGGATGGAGCCCCCAGAGTTGCATTTGGCGCCAGTCTCGTAATCAGCCTGTCATGCCTCGCATTTCTTCAAAGCTCCACAACAAGATGCATCAATTATACCCGAGTATAATCTAAGGAAGCATTGCAGAAAATATCCATTTGAGTAGTCGATCTATTCCATGGCTAAGACATCTTTCATCAATCTGAATCGCCTAGCTGCAAGGTAGAGGGCTCTATCTTCCCCTTTGCTGAAGACAATTATTTCTCCTCTTTACTCAACAGTGAGAGCTGGAGGAAAGAATATGCTCATATAAGCTTCACCTCAATTCTTCCCAAGTGTCACTGATTCCACTGGGTAAATAATCAATCATGTTATTACTATTGACTTTAATGAAAATGGGAAGAGCTGTGCCTTTGATTACTTCCAAGTTCCACCTTATCTAACTTGACTATGTTGCCATCTCATGAATCTTCCCATATGCTCATTGAGATCTTCAGAGGGGTGACCTGTTAACTGGTGTTGATGTACCATAGTAATCAATGCTAGTTTCAGCTCAAAGTTGTTTGCTTCAATTACAGGTTGTCGTATTGTAGAGTATTCCTCTTGGATAATGGCCTCCAAAAGTCTTCCATAGTATTAGGCTTCTGATTTCTCTCTACTTTTTCTTTTTCTTCTAGAATAGCCTACAATCTTTCTTTCGACATCATATTTCGATTACTGACCGGTGATTCTTTCTGTGATTCTGATGAAGGTTCTCTCAATTTCAGTGTCCAGAGGCAACATATCTGCTTCTGGTCTTCTATGCATTTAAATTCTTCCTAAAGTATAAAACACACCGAGATTAAATGGAGTCAAGTGATATAAAAAAATTATATATCTATTTAGCTTCCAAAATATCAATAGCCTTATTCAAATCACTCATTGCTAAAGTCGCTTTTCTCTATTTTAGAATTTTTTGTAAAACAAAGAAATGTCCAAATTAACATTTCTCTCTTTTGTTAGAATATTGATTTTAAAATCTTTGATCCTCACAATGGCGCCAAAGCTTCTCGAATCAATTTTGTATAGAGATCAAATTTTTGCCACTCTTACCAAATGACGATTACCTAATCCCCAATAAAGGCACCAAAAACTTGTTGACCAAATAGAACTTGTATGCTCATTTCACAAATGGATTTGTCAATGAATTTATTGAAAATTTAGTTTCAATATAATGCTTTAAGTGCACAGTCGTATAAGCACAAAAGTGGATCTATAAGTTCTGATACTGCTCCCATAAAGATTGAAAGAATTTAAAGTTCCAACTCACCCTAACTACTCAAGTTCCACACTATTTGGAACTTCAATTCATAAAGTTTTCGTGAACCTAACTAAGAATTCTACTATCCGAATTTCTACATCTAGTACAAAAGAAAAATTTTAAAAATCCTGTAATTTAAACTGATCAACTGGATTATTGTTGGAACTAGACACTGGGATTTCATTGCTGTGAAATTATCAATTCATGTAACATAATCTAATTATATTTTATCATGAATTGGAATATGAAATTGTCAAAGAGGCAAGGTAGTATAGTGTGGATTTCTCCCTTAACCATACATTTCACTGATTAGAGAGTCATGTTCATTTCAAAACATGCAGTTTAGGTCCAATTACTTGTAATCAGATTTTCTTTTATAAGATATGGGCATTTTTCTTTTCCAATACTTCATACCTATTTCTTATGATCATGCATTTCTTGTTTCCCAAGTAGGCTAATGTTTATTTTCTACAAGATGAATGATGTTTCATCCTTGAGATCTTAAAGAGTTCCATTTTTGATTAGATCTAGTTAACATAGATTAAGACTTATCCCTTCTAGACCATGGAGAGATCTCCACTGATTAAATTGATAGATTACTAAATTAATTCTTGCAAACCATAGGTAAATTCTATGATTTATCTAAGTAATCTTTAGAGCTCATTAGTTCCTTCAAAATTTTAGTCTAGCATACTCCCAAGTACTGTATCTTATGTTTCAAGAATTCCAACTCTTGTATCACTCAAAGGGCCTCCCTCGAAATCAGTTTAAACAACTGGTCCTTAAATGGGCATATAAGTTAATAATGTCAGGAACAATTCACTTTCGCTGAATTCAAATAAATTCAAAATTTAATCCAATAAATCTTTCTAATTGTGCAGGAAAAGACCATAACTACCATAAGATATTTCCCAAAGGAAGTCAGGTTTTCAAAACCTAATCACAAGTGGAAATACTGAAAATACCATTAGGGAAATCTCCACTGCAACCTGTGAATCAACAATAGAAATGAATTCCACTTTATCTAGACTTCATCATATTCTCCAAACAAAGAATCTAAATTGATCTTCAAATAATTTAGCCTAACTCAAACTTCAACAATCTACTATTTCTCAAATTCTAGTGAACAAATTGAAATTCTACGCTTAATCTACGAAGAAAAGAAAAAAAAGAAAAAAAATAATGCAAAAGAGTCCTCAACTCCCCATGTCTAGTTTTTCCAATCGAATCGACTCACTCTACTCTTCTGAAATCGCTTCTATTTATAGAGCCCTATAAGTTTAGGGTCCTAAATTTGAGGCTATATCAGGATCCTCAAAATTTGTCTATATTGTACTTCGCCGTGGACTCCGAAAGTGTTTGCTGGCGCACAGAGTTTTAATTTGGCTGTGTCTCTGCTAAAAGAGATGCAAGAGTTTTGTAGCAATCCGCTTCCCCGTGCATCCTTTCTGGATTCCGCCGTGGACAAAGTTTCCTGGGTTTACATTATTTGTTTCTTCAGCATATTTATTCTATCGCGACAGATATTTCTTTGGCCTTTTAACAATTTGTCCTACAAGGTCTGTCGTTCTATCCATTCTCGCCACATATGTCGTGGATAATCTTATGTGTCATCAAGGTGTCGCGACATCACACCTGTGGTCACACATTGTTCCCGGCTTCTTTCAAATTTATGTCGCAACCCAATTTTTATGTCGTGACAACATTTTCGTTAGTTTTTGTTGCAACAATATTTCTTGTATTATCAGCATTCCTGGTCAGCGACTAGAAAGTTCTGCCGTGAATGCAGTCCTCAGAGTCACTTTAACCCCATTTCCTCGCGCTTTCGACTTAACATAGTCTCGTGCTGGTCGATGTTTTCTCGTCAGGATCTGGGCTTTTATGCTCCAACAAGACTTTTATTCAAATTTCATCTGGTGTCAATGACTCACTTGTTATGTCGCCGACAAGACCTCTCTTCCTTGTGTTAAATCTTGTCACATGATAGAAATGCTATCGCGACCTTTGTTTTATCAATGTTCAACTTATCTTTGTGTTGCGACCTTAAGATCCTCGGTCACACATAGAACATCTCTTCACCTTGAAGTATGTCGCTGGAATATCGATCTTATCGCAACCAGTAAGCTCACCAAGCATCACTTGTCCTGCCGAATCCTGTTTATTTGTCTTTAATCAGCCTTCTTCCCTTCACTGCCGAATGATACATTCACCTCGTCGCGACGTAAGTCTTTCTCTCGTCGCTCTCCTGTCGTAATCGCCTCTTCATGTTGCACGATCCGTGGTCGTGATAGAAGATGCCTTTGTCGCTGGCTGCACTTCTTCTTCTCGCTTGTTCTGACGGTCGCGACAGGAGCTTCTTCGTCGCCAAATTCCTTCCCTTCGGTAAGGACATTCGCTGGAAAACCTTGTCACAACATAAACTTCTTTGTCCTTATGTTTTGCTCGATTCTTCCTAATTTTTTGTCATGACACACTATCTTTTGTCACGCACATAGCCCTTGCTATTAGCTTAGATGTTTGTCACCAAGACAAATTCTGTCGCAACATGCATCGCCGCAATCGTTTTTCTCTTCTTTCTTACTGGAATTTTCTTCTTTTTGAATTAAAACCTGCAAAACACAAGTTGATGAATATTTCATAATTTGGCATTAAAACAACTCTGAATATATTAAAAATAAGCCAGAAAAATTGATTAAAAATAGATGAGTTTAAGACTCATCATGATGCAAGATTGGTTAAGTATAAACCTTCTTGAATCTTTTTTTTTTTTTTAAACTAGCAGAGGCTATACTTGCTCTGATACCAAATGTAAAATCAAGTAATCTGATCATATGAAGATACTAACAACATAATCAGATCATATGCGGAAACAGAGAAACTGGAATACACTTTTGGTTCTTCTAAACCCTTCTCAAAATAACTTGATGGTGAATTCTCTCTGTATATCTGAGTAGGCTTAGGGACCCAAAAATGCCTCTGTAAGACCCGAGAAATTTCAATTTCTGGAATAAGGGCAAAATCGTAATTTTGATTACAAAATTTTAATTACGGTTAAAAATCCGTAATTAATTCCCTAGGATCTCGATGACAAACGGACTACCGTCAGAATCGCTCCTCGCGAAATCTAGTTAGCACGTTAAAATTTCGCAATTTGTCGAGACAAATGGATTCACATTTTTCGAGGCATCGCTTGCCGTGTCAGAAATCGATTGATGCACGGTAAAGGCAATAAATAACATGTACTCATGTACCATAAGTGGTATGAGTAGAGAAATAACGAAAATGGACGGCCGAGATAGTGCCGAATATCAATTCTGGTGAATGAGGGACATAAAGGTCATTTTAGAAATTTATTTTAAGTGACTAAAGGACGAAATAGCCAATAGTCATTCATCCTCTTCATTTAGCCAAAAAAAAACGTGAGGAGCTTGATTTCTTTGATCCAAAGAGGTGGTGTTGAGAGTTTTTGCAGAGAGAGCACTTTCTGTGTTTGCATACGATCTCGACTGTCAAGTGACGGGGTGAGAAGGAAAACGATCTACGAACAAAGCTACGCCGATTCTGGCTTTAGTGAGTTCTTCAAACTCCTCAGAGGTAGGATTTCTCCCTTACTTGGGTTTTATTTCTATTTTAAGTGTTTTGTTGATGTTTCTACAGCCGAGGCCGCTAGGGGTTGTCAACGGTCCTAAAACATGGACCGAATTGATAAAATTTTTTCGGGGCAGTGGCCGGAGCAGCCCGTGGCTGCTCCACGGCTGATTTGGGTTCACAATGATGGGTTTGTGTGTTAAATCATGCTTTGATTGAATTCAAATGAATGGCCATGGAATTTCGTTCACTAAGTGAACTGCTGATTTGTGATCTTTCGAATAGTAACCTAGGTTTCACTATTCCCGAAACAATATTCTAAAATACATTTTTGTGAAAATATGTGTTTGGTTAAGTAATTCGAATCGAATTGCTTGTGTTTGAAGATTAGCCCAAGTGAGCTAATTTTGGTGTTTGAAAAACTGATTTCATTACATGTTGTATGAATTAATTTTTATGTAAATATATTCATGTTTATATATTTGTAGTATGTATTTAGATCAGGTGATTGAATTGGCATACATGCATCCTCCATATGCACCGGAACATCCTAGACCATAGGAATTAGTGCATGAGATGAAATCTAGAGAAAACGGCCCTGAGGGTAGTTTAAAAATGTTAATTATCTAGGGAGGGTAGTCCAAACTAAAAAAATATATCAACTGGGCCTGAGCGCCAGCCTGATATATTCATCTGAGGGTAGTCCATTAACAAATAATATATATCAATTCAGCCTGAGCTTTACCAATCTGATATATATTCATCTGAGGGTTGCCCAATTAATAAAACGAATATTCTCATACGAGGCTTAAAGAGTGTGAGAGAGGCCTGAGACTCCTGGATCTGAGTCAGTCATGTGCATATCTCAAGCAGATCATGCATTCGCTTGAATGTGTGTTTAAATCGAAATATCAGACCGCATTCTTAGGTGGTGAACCCACTTGTGGCGATTCTCCCACGAGCTTTAAACACCCCGTCGTGGATCCCCCTTTACAGCATGAGCTAAGGAGAGACGGCCCGTCCTGTATACGAGTTTTGTAAGAAAAGCCTGCCGTGGCTTACGCATACATGTATTAGAACTTTTAAGTTTAATGTGTGTATCAGATAAGAGTAAAAACATATTAACTCTTGTAACTACTGGGTATATAGTTGATTCATAGTCGCATGTATATCGGCAATCGTTTATGGGCCCAAGTGGTCGTGACTGAATATATATCGTATATATCGGACCTGCTTTTGGGACAGTAACGCAGGTGTTTCATCTGGGGCAGCAGCCCCCGTACAAAGGAGACTCGCCCGATTTTCTTCAAGTGGTGCTCTGCCCGACTTCCACTCAGACGCCCTGGCGGCCGACGAGCAGCCAACTGACTTCCTGCTTCAGCGCTACAACCTCATCAATTCCTTATATGGAGACCAAGCCATCATTGGTTTCCCCAAGAGGTGTAAGGGTTAAGGAAGAGGTGTTATGGGAGATTTAAATTTGAATTTAAAATTCAAATTATTTGGACCATTCTAACAAAAGCTACTTAGCAATTTCCTTAAAGGATTAGGAAACTACTCAAAAAATCCTAAATTACATAAATCTCGTTTTGGGTAACTTGGTGATGGCCAAGTGATTATAAAAACAATATTTTAGATCCCAATACCAACTAATCCATATTACAAAAACACTTATTCAGATATTAGAATGAGACATTGAAAACTCTCAAACACATAAATGTAAGGGTTTTTAGCTTTGTTTCGGGTTTCCAATCAAGTCATCAATGACTAGAGGTATATTTTAAATTATTCTTGTCTCTTTCAGTTTTATGTGTATTATGGTATAACATCAATAAAGAAAACTCTAAAAAAACCATATGTAGTTATGGTATTCCATAAAACCAACCCCACTCATGGGGAAGACTTGAGGAAAACCTTCTGGGTTTCAAGATTTGAAGTTGGCAACTTAAGAACATGGAGGATACAACTTACCTGTGACACCCTAAATCCCGGGGGTCCCGTTGATAACCCGTCAACCTGCTGAATACCTGTGCCTCATATTATGAGACCTATACATGAGTAAAAATGGCCACTTGGGCCCATACGTCATTACTCACCAAAATACATCAACTATATTACCATAGTCCAAGAGTTGATACATCACTCTTAATACAAACATATATTAAGATTTAAAGTTTTAATACATGTTATACAAAATGAATACCAAAGCCACATGTCGGCTTTCTTCTCAAAGCGGCCTCTAATGAGCGCTGTCCTCCCGAACACTCCCTGTACCTGAAATAATGATCCCTCGACAGGGTGAGCAATGCCCAGTAGTGATAATCTCCTACATGGGTTACTCCCCACCTCAGTGCACATGTAATGACAACCAAACACATTCAAGCAAATGCATGATCCTACTTGAATGTCTATATGTCCAATCCCATGTCTCGAGTCCTCACCGACTCTCTCACACATGCCTAAGCCAAATATGAGAAAAACACTGTTTTCAAAATAAAAGGTTTTGTTCTGAAAACTATTTCACCGAAGTTTCAGAAAATCTATCGATAACCCTCAGGTGAATTGGTCGGGTACCAAAACAAATATGGGTCCGCCTCCGAGATGAACTATTGGACAACTCTCCAAAGCAATTCTTCGGAAAATCTTCCTTGAAATTCCTTTCGCAACCAATTTAATTTTTCTTTCATTTTCTTTCATGTCATGCACTCACACCTACCATTCTAGGGTGCCCCAGTGCATATGGAATGCATTATGTCATTTCAAAACAATTCATGCTAATATATTTTACATGCATATATTAACAAAATCAGCTCACATAAATCATGTTATTTAATTCATGGCAATAATATCAAAATTAGCTCACATGGGCTAATAACAATTCAAACAGTTCATTTTGAATCACCTAATAACACAAAAATTCACACACAACTCATGTGAACAGTAGAACCCTAGGCTCGACACTGTTCACGGCAACACAATAGGGATTTTCTTCACTCGGTTCAAATATTTTGATATCGAAAACACGACCATCTAGGCCTCAACAAATCCCCATCCATTAAAATGGCTCTTAGCCAAATAATAAACCAAGTAGGAGAAGGCTCCTACCTCTTGGAGTTGTTGAAACTCCACAAAATCGATGTCCACGCGTAGCCCTTGTAGCGTAGATCAACTTTGCTTCTTGGCCCGACTAGAACCGACAATCCGAAAGCCAAGAAATATAGAGAGAAGTTGCACTTTCTCTCTCTAACTAATTCTCCCCCCTTCACTGCACGTTTCAGCCAAAAAATGGGAGAAGATGAAGTTGTCTTTTGTCTTTGTTTTAAATCTTTTCACTTAATTCCTTCTTTGTCCCTCTAATTTGACTTAAAGGGCCTTTTTGACACATGGCTCAATCTAAGCCATTCATCTCCATCCTCTCACTAATCATGCAACATGTGTCATATGGGTACATGTAGTAGGTGACTTTTGTCACATCACATGCTTCTCACAAGTTGTAACACGGTACCCGACACCTGGTGCTTTGAAAAACGTGAAATTCTCGATCACCTCAAATCGACGTAAATTCGACGCGTAGCCTGGGATTTCTCATTAAAGCACGATTCCAACTGGAAGTCCGCTTTCGGCTATCCGCATCTAGAAAATTGAATTTTGCGTAAATTACTATTTACCATTTTTCTAAAATTAGAATTTTCTCGGGTTTTACATTCTCCTCTCCTTAAAAAGAATTTCGTCCCGAAATTCAGATAATCACACAAATCACATGCATATGCAACGTGCACTATGCCATGCATGTAAACTAGTCATTTAAGTATTAAACAACTAAACCACGTACCTTCATCCCTAAACAAGAAGGGATAGGTGGCCCGCATCGTCTCCTCGCGATCCCACGTTGACTCCTCCACTCCACGGTGCCGCCATAACACCCTCACTAGCCTCACCTGGCCTTGCGCTTGCAAACCTAATCCCTAAGATCCATAATGCACACTCAGTCCTCCTCGAAGCGTCCCATCCTCGCAACCTCAATATCTCCCAATCCAATTACATGAGCTGGATCTGTGAGTGTACCTCCCAGAGCACGGAGACATGAAATACCTCACGACACCGACATGTCGGGCGATAGTTTAACCGGCACGCTCAATGCCCACCCCTCCTCGAGCATCCCCGAAGGCCCAATAATCCTCGACGATAGCTTCCCTCGTTTCCAAACCCGACCACCTCCCCAGCATCACCTTCTCAAGAAGACGTGGATCTCCAACCTCGAACTCTGAGGGTCGACATCGTACATCAAAATAGCTCTTCTGCCGGCCTTGAGCCGTGAGAAGACGCCGTCAGATAAGTCATATTCTCGTGAGGTGTCTCTACTGCATCGTGACCTGATGGAGCCTCTCCCACACTCCATCCAACATATCGATGATTTGCATGGCCTCCTATACAATGCCTCATATGGCACCATCTATATACTCGCCTGATAACTATTGTTATAGGCGAATTCCACTAAGAGCAAATGCACTTCCCGGCTATCCTTATGATCTAGGACGCATGCTCGCACCATGTCCTCTAACACCTGTATAGTCCTCTCTGACTGACCATCCGTCTCGCGGGTGGAAAGTCGCACTCACGGTCACCACAGGCTCCATAAATTTCAAACTCTTCCAAAAGGCGCTCAGAAACCTCGGTCTCTATCTGACACCATGGATACTGGTACTCCATGTAGCCGGACTATCTCTCGAATGTACAACCGACAGAATCTCTCCAATGTGAAGGTTATCCGCACGGCTAGAAAATGTGCCGACTTCGTGAGCCGGTCCACTATCACCCAACCGTATCTGCTCTACTATGTCCCCAGGGAAAGTGGGTCACAAAACCATCGTGATTTGATCCCACCCACTCCTCAGCCCACCTCTAATGGCTGAAGTAGCCCTACTGGCTTCTGGTGCTCAGCCTTAACCTGCTGACACGTGAGACATCATCGAAAAAAGTCCCCTACGTGTCTCTTCATTCCGCTCCAGTAATACTGAAGACGAAGATCTTGGTACATCTTCGTGCCACCTAGATGCACGGTAAATCGAGAGCAATGAAACTTCATGAGGATCTCCTCTCTCAAATCGGTCAACTTGGGAACAACTACCCGTCCTTTATAGCGAAGACTACCATTTGCGTGGACGGTCCAGCCCTCATAACCTATACGTGGATCAGACATTCTGGCCCCCGATGGACACTATCTCCGCGTCCCGCCCTGGGACTCAACTCACTCCGCTTCAATAGAGACTCAGCCACTAAACCCCCAACGACCCCTCGAGCCTCTAGCCATCAGAGCCTAAACCCGTCCCACACCGAGCATCCGCCATTCCCCGAAGCTATACTAGCCAACGCTCCCGTGACTTCCGACCAAGTGCATCGCCCACCACATTTTCCTTACCGTGATGGTAATGTAAAGGAAGTCATAACTCTTTAGGAACTCCATCCATCTACTTTGGCCTCATATCGAGGTCTCGCCTCGCGTGAAAATATATACTCATAATTTTATGGTCCTGAGTACACCTTCGAACCTGTCGCCATATAGCAGAGCGGCGCCACCTCAAGGCGAAGACCACTGCCACCAATTCCATGTCGTGTGTGGGGTAATCTTGCTCTCATGATCTCTTCAACCGATCGGAACCATAAGCCACTATCCTCCCTGACGCATCAAAAACACATCCTAGTCCGACCGAGGCATCACAATACACTATGTACCCCGTCTCCCCGTCCTGACTATCAAGATAGAGTAATAGTAAGCCTCTTTTTCAACCCGGAATGCCTCCTCGCACGGCCATCATTCCAATCAAATCAATTCCCTTCCAGTCAATCTCACATAGGTGCCGCGACCTGGAGAATCCTCAATGAATCTCCCGTAGCACCCACCAATCCCAAGAAACCACGTATCTCGAAGGATCGACTTCACCTTCCTAACTCATCACTGGCCGACCTTCTCTGGGTCCACCGACACCCGATGCTGGGCACCACGTGTCCCAAAATCTCACCTCAATAAGCCAAAAACTCAAAGACTTATCGAACTTAGTACAACCGATGGTCTCTTAAAGAACCGGTAAAACAATCCTCAAGTGACCCTCATGCTCCCTCTTTGACTGCGAGTAGATCAAAATGTCATCCACGAAGACCACGACAAACTGATCCAAATAGGGTCGGAATAATTCCCATGTACGAGGTCCATGAATCGCCGGCATTCGTTAATCCAAAGGGCATCATCAGAAACTCAAAGTGCCCATAACGTGTCCCGAACGCCGTCTTAGTGGATATATGTCTTCCTAACTCCTACTGATGGTACCAATGCGGTCTATCTGGAGTAGAATCGCTCCTCTCAACCGATCAAACAAGTCATCAATCCCCAAGAACGGGTAATCGACTCGACGTGAACCCCGTTCAACCTGGTTTAGTCAATGCACAACAAAGGGTCTTGTCCTTCTTCTTCGTAACAGACCGAGTCTCCCATGGTGAAGTGCTTCGTGTAATGAACTCCCTGGTCCAAAGTAACTCCTCGTAAATTCGACCGAGTTCCTGCAACTCAACTAGTGGCATCCTATGTGGAGTCATAGAGATGGGCGAAGAACCAGGGTGTAACTCGATGTAGAAGTCCACAACCCTCTACGGAGGCAATCTCGATAGCTCATCCGGAAAAACATCCTCATACTCGCAGACTACTCGAGGTAGATCTAAGTCCGGCTCCTCACTAGTCTCCCCAGTGGTGGCTTGAGCAACTAACCCTCCAACTCGGGTCCATGACACTCGGGATTCAGACACCATCTCGGGGTAAAATATCATGCTCATTCCCTTAGGCCAACACTTATACTGGGCCCCCGCATGTAAAGGAACCTCCCATGCTCAAATCGATAATGACTCGTAAGTCGTCACCAATCCATCCCAAGTGATGACGTCGAACTCCTCGGGATATGTTAATGACCCCAGTCCACCGTGGAGTAGAACTCGGAGGTCCTAAATAAACCACGACATATCATCCTATCCTCGCCCTAATCCCTAGGGAAACTCACATACAAGGGCTTCTCCAAGGCCTCAACCTCTAGTTCTTAACTCTATCACAACCGATGAAGAAATGAATAGAACGCGACGCGACTAGAATCAAATAACATTCTTGCCCATAGGTAAGATAGCAAGCGAAAACTGACCTCGTGATAACTGGTTGATCCGGGCTTGCTGGGCCTGGCAGTATAATCCAAGTGTAGACACGCCCCCGAACCCCGACGCCCCCGCCTATGTGGGCCCCGTCTCCGCCTCGACTATAACCCGCCTCTCCGCCCGCCCGGTAACGAGTGCACCCAGCCTCCCCGAAACCATCGGGCTCCTTCGGCTCAGACCGGGCTGTCGAGAATGAATCGTGATCCTCTCCTGTCCTATCGCTGACTGGGACTGCGTTGTTCCGAAACCCTGGGATCCTTGTCTCTCGGGGAAATCCCTCCTCATATGTCCGAGCCGCCGTAATGGCAAGACACCATCTCGCCTTCACCACCGGGTAACCCTTCGATCTATCCGCTCCTGATGATCGCAGCCTTGGAACCCATGTGAACTAGAAGCCTTATGCTTATTTCCTGAACTGGAAGAAGACTGACTCTCCTTCTCTGGCGACCGGGCACCCACCTCGAGCGCCTGCATCCTCGATCTCTCTATGGCCGCACTCAACCATGAGTCCATGTCCAGGCGCAGTCCTACAATCCTTCCCAGAATGGACAACTTCAACCTATTCAATTCTCGAATCTCCTGACCTTGGCCATGTCCGTGGCCACGTAGTCATCAGAAAAACGGATAGCTCCATGAATCTAGCCACATACTCTATCATGAACATAATTCCTCTTCAAATTTCAGAACTCCCGAGCCTTGCATGTCTGGGCCAGTTGTCCCGAAAAATACTGCTTCATAAAGCTCATGGAACCCACCCAAGTCATCATTCTAAGTCCTTAGAGGTCTTCACCTAATTCCACCATACTTGGGCCTCGCCCTCTAGCTGAAATGCAGGTAGTCTGATCTTGGTCGTATCAGAGGCAATCTCTATAGCATCCAATACCTTCTCAACCTGCATGAACCAATGGTCTGCCACCATCGGATCTCCTCCCCTCAGGAATACTCCGGAGGATGATGTGCCCCAACCTCCGGAGGTTACTCTGACCTCCCCTCGGCTACCTCGCCGCACTAGCCCTGCAATGGCAAAGCAAATGGCAATCCCTACAAATTTCAAGAAAGGCCTCGTCGGTCAACATCGTGGTGCTTGGCTAACACCTCGTGGACGACCTCTACGCCCTCTCCCGCGACTAGCCATCTACACATGTAAAATGGCAAGTTAAGTTTTAATGAGGTATCTCTAAGGGTGGAAATACAGCACCGAGACACTATTCACACACCAAAAAAATTTCACACACTCACGCCAATGTGCATTTATAGTAAATGCAATATAAAATCCCATATTGAATCATACGTAAGAAAATTTTTAAAATTTTTGTACTCTTTTTTCTTGTTTTTTTTAAAACCCTATGAATAAAGGTCTACTTAACAATGTCCATGAATGAAGGTCCCAAACAAGGATCAGAATAGTAATCGAGTCAAAATCGAGTCGAGCTGCATAAAGACGCACACCCGATTCCAGCCGCGCGCAAAGCGCCGTGTCGTGGCCGCAGCCATGGGTCGGTCGCTGAAGACGCACCGACCGCGGTCGCATCACGCTGCCTCGCCTTCGGGTCACGATACAAAAATCAGACGCTCAATCCTCGCCGCATGTGCTAAACGCAGCCGTTCCTGCGGGCCGTGGTCGCAGGCGCCGCCAGACCGTATCGTGAGTCTCTGAGTGCCGTGTCGCGACGTGCTAGGGCCCCGCCTCCTCCTATCACGATACAACCGTTTGTATCGCGACACCCTGGGGGCCAGCCGGTGCCATGCGCCGCGCCGTGTCGCCGCCGCCGCGTGCAGCCTACCATATCGCAGGCCTCCTCGGTCAGATCGCGGGTCGGTCGGATGCAATCGCTAGCCGGATCATGGCCCTCATTGCGCCACCCTACCACAACAGGTCACGATATTAATTTGTCGTATCGTGACCCAAAGACGCAGTGAAAATGGGCAAGAACCCATTCCAATCTCCTGTGATGTTTTTTTTTTTTTCACTTATCATTTTTTTTTCCAGCTACTGCAAGACCACAAAAATATAAGACCACAAATATATATAAATTTTTTTTTTTTCATGTCTTCAGTAGAACCAAATAAATTCATCATAATTTATTTTTTTTTCTCTGCTTTTATACACCGGTGAAACCTTAGAGTGCCAGAAAAAAAAAAAAATTTCCTCAACACATTTTTTTTCATTTAATTATGGACTAATTTGCCCAAAATTTCTCAACCTCTTAAGGTTTTATTTTCTCAACCCTAGGGTTCAACATCTTTCCTATGTGATATTCACCAAGCACACAATTTCACAATAACACATACAACATACACCCAAGCACACATAAACACAATGCACAGTTGTTCTAATCTCCGTCTCCGTGATCGCCCAGTAACTTTACACCCAACCCTAACACGAGCCGTATGCCTCATAAAACTTAATGATCATGGCCTAAGCCCAAGTCCCCTCAAGCCCTAGGGTAATTTATACCTAAGCTCTACACCCACTAAGCCCCTAAGATAATCGCTACCTTTAGCCTCGATACTCAAGTCGTGACACCTAAAACTCGGGGTCCCGCTTTGACAACCCGTCAACTCCGCTAATACCTATGTCTCATTATGAGACCTCAGAGATATAAAAATTGGCCACTGGGCCTATACTCAATACTCACCAAAATACATCAACTATATTACCATAGTTCAAGAGTTGATACATCACTCTAATACAAAACATATATTAAGATTTTAAAGTTTTAATACATGTTATACAAAATGAATACCAAAGCCACATGCTTTCTCTTCTCAAAGCGGTCTCTAATGAGCGCCGTCCTCCCGAACACTCCCTGTACCTGAAATAATGATCCCTCGACAACGTGAGCAATGCCCAGTAGTGATAATCTCCTACATGGGTTACTCCACCCCTTAGTGCACATGTAATGACAACCAAACACATTCAAGCAAATGTATGATCCTACTAACGCTCACGTCCAATCTCATGTCTCGAGCTCACTCCACTCTCCTCACATACGCCTAGGCCAATGCGAAAACACTGCTTTCAAAACAAAAGGTTTTTGTTTTCGAAACGCATTTCACCGAGTTTTGCAAAATCTATCGACAACCCTTTGAGGTGAATTGCTGGGTAATTCTCCGAAACAGTCATGGGTTCGCCTCCGAGATGAACTGTTGAACAACTCTCCAAAGCAATTCTTCGGAAAATCTTCCTTGAAATTCATTTCACAACCATTTTCATTTTTCTTTCATTTTCTTTCATGTCTTGCACTCACACCTACCATTCTAGGGTGCCCCGGTGCATATGGAATACATTATGTCATTTCCAAACAATTCATGCTGATATATTTTACATGCATATATTAACAAAATCAGCTCACATAAATCATGTTATTTAATCCATGGAAATAACATCAAAATTAGTTCATATGGGCTAATAACAATTCAAGCAATTCATTTTGAATCACCCAACAAAACAAAAATTCACACACAACTCATGTGAACAAAGAGAAACTTAGGCTCTCAAGACTGCTCACGACCACACACAGTGTGACTTTTTTTCACTCGGTTCAAATATTTTGATAGCGAAAACACGGCCATCTAGGCCTCAACAAATCCACATCCATTAAAATGGCTCTTAGCTAAAGAATAAAAAAAGTAGGAGAAGCCCCTACATCTTGAAGTTGTCGAAACTCTACAAAATCTGTGTCCACGCGTAGCCCTTACATGGTAGATCAACTTTGCTTCTTGGCCCAACGAGAACCGATGATCCGAAAGCCAGGAAATCTAGAGAGAAGTTGTACTTCTCTCTAATTGGTTCTCCCCCCCCTTCACTGCATGTTTCAGCCAAAAAAGGGGAGAAGATGAAGTTGTCTTTTGTCTTAAAGGACCTTTTTGACACATGGCTCAATCTAAGTCATTCATCTTCATCCTCTCACTAATCATGCAACATGCGGTCACAAGCATAGTATACGTAAGAGTGCGACTCTTGTCACATCACATGCCTCTCACAAGTCAGAACACCGACACTGACATCCGTCTCGGAAACGTGAAATTCGACCGCCTAATTCAACGAAATTCGACGCAGAAATGCACCCTCACAGATGTGATTCCAACTAAGAAATCCATTTCATTATCCTCGAGATATTAGTATTCTGATTCACCAAAATTACCATTTTACTCATTCTTAAAAATTAGAATTTTTCGGTTTTACATACTAGTCCATATGTGAGTGAGTACACCCTGCTTCCAAGAATCAAATAAGTAAAGAATAAAGATGATGAGGATAAACAAGGTTTTTATTAACAATTTTATCACAAAAATGAGATGGAAAATGCATTCTTAGCCTATATATACTTTTTACTCTTTTTTTTACTTTTACTCTCTACACTTTTAATTAAAATTAACCTCATGCATTTCACATTTATTGATATTTACCTCATGACTTAAAACTTAGCATGGGGCTAAAAATGTGTTTTTCCTATAAAATATTGGTTGGTAGTTTAATTTATCTTACCATCACGCCAAATATTTCTTATAATGTCCACATTATTAGTTTAGTTTGTTGCATCTCCTGACTATAGTTCATTGAGCTGCTTTTTTTTTACATTTTATGTTGGGGCTTTTTTGACATTTAGGCGAAAAACATAAAATTTTCTAAAATACAAAAGGTAGAGAAATATTTTTAAATCTAATGTATTTTTTACCATTGGTAATGTGTTTTTTCAAGAAACACTTTCTAAAATTTTGATAACCTTAATTTAATCGAAAAGCTGCCTTTTTGAATCACTTTCTAAAATTTCGGAAATTATGAATTAAGTTGAAAGTGTATTTGTATTTTGAAGTGATACTTTCTAAAATTTTGAAAATTTTGATTTACATTGAAAGTGTCTTTTGAAGTTACATTTTCTATAATTTTAAAATTTTTGAATTTAATGTTTGTCTTTTTAAATGTTGAACGTTCTATCAAATATATATAAATTTTGATTTACATTGAAAGTGTCCTTTGAAGTTACATTTTCTATAATTTTAAAATTTTTGAATTTAATGTTTGTCTTTTTAAATGTTGAACGTTCTATCAAATATATATATATATATATATATATATATATATATATATATATATATATATATATATATATATATATATATATATATATATATATATACATGATGCGCAAATAAGTGTTAGGCCTTGAAATATTTATTTATTATTTAAAAAGTAAAAACTAATTATGTTATGTTTTAAATAATATTTTCAAAACTTTTATAATTGTTGATAACTTTTTATTATTGTTATTAATTTAATTAAGTAGTTAAATTATTAAAATTTAATTAGTAATTTATTGTATTAAATTTATTTTAAATTATAAAATATCACAACTTTATTATCGTTATAGTATTATTATTATTATATTAAGAAAATTAAAAATAACCATATTTTAAATATGAAAAATATAAAAATTAAAAACAAAAGTAAAATGATAAATATAAAAAAAAATTGAAAGTGCAAGTATAATAATTTTAAGATAAAAATTATATTTAAAAATAATAGGATAAATCATATGGTCAACATGCATAGCTCATATGGTAGAAGAACGCTCATCGCTTATAAAATATATGATATAGGAAGGAAATCTGCGTTCAAGTCCCAATTGATAGTTTACATTTTATTGTAACTTAAAAAAACTAAATTTATAATTTATTTAATTAAAATTGAGTCGTTGGATTCGAGGGAAGTTTTAAATTACACACGTGTTGAATCAATTTAAAAAAAAAAATTGCCAATTTTATCCAAGAGATATCCACAACTCCCCAGCACGTGACTCACATCTCGACACATGTTCTCTAATTGTGTTGCCAAAATATCGGTCACGACCACCGGATATCGATTTAAACATCCGCTTTTTGCCCATTTTCCATCCAAACAAGCCATTAATCATTTGGAGTTCGACCGATACATATCATCAAACGATATTTCACGATTTTTTTTATCATTTGTTCTAAATAAGCGAAACTTTTAAAAAAAAATATGGATCACTAATTTGAAATTATTTTTAATGTAAATGAAATCTTTTGACACTTCTTATATACATTTAAAAAAATAATAGTAATAGAAGCAAAATTCCCAAACCATTAAAAATATGACATAGTAATCCCTTTGTTAAGACAAAAATATCATACAATGAAATAGTAATCCCTTTGTTAAGACAAAAATATCATGCAACGAAATAATAATCCCTTTGTTAAGTCAAAAATTGTGACGCCCAAAATCCGGGTAACCTGGTCACCACCCATCAACTCCGGCGGAATCATTTGTCTCAGATCACGACCCATACCTCGAAAATGGTCACTTGGGCCCCTGCATCAATACTCATCAAACATGTACCCAACTATATTCCAATAGTCCAAGAGTTATTTTATTACTCTTAATACAAATACATATTAAAATCTACAATTCTAATACATGTTATATCCAAAACCATCAAAGCCACAAACCGGCTTCTTCAAAATCAACCTCTCTAAATGACTCGTCTCCCTCGAGCCGTCCCGTACCGAAAAGCATATTCCTCGACAGTACGGGTTTATCGTCAAGAGTTTAATCACCCTGTACCCAAGTTACTTCCACCCAAGTGCATATGCAATGCCCAAAATAAACACACACTAAGTAAATACGTGATCCTACTAGTTCACATGATCACCCCATGTCACGAGTCCTCACTCGACTCACCCACACTTGCCTAAGCCATGTATGAAAAATAATCATTTTCAAAACAAATCTTGTCGTTTCGAAAATATACTACCAAAATATTCTAAAATATCGTGACTACCCTCCGAGGCGACCGTTGGTAAACTTTCTCGAAACGGGCCATGGTCCTCATCCGATATGATCCGTCGCCCATCTCCCAACCCAATTCTCCTAATATCATCCGTGAAATTCCTTTCAACCATGTCCTCGTAGAGCCTTTACACAGCTACAAAAACTATGTCACGCACTCACACCTAACTTCTAGGTTACCTAGCAGATATTAAACGCATTATGTCATTTTCAAACCATTTATACAATATGTCAATATGCATATTCTCAATCACCATAATTACACACATGTAATCTCAACACATCAACCATCACCCAATTTAGCCTATTCGGAGCAAATCACAATCTCATCTCCAATGGCTTACACACACAATTATATTCCATATACATGTTAACACATCAAGCATTAACCTATTAATTTCTTTCTGACAACTAACTCCCCAAATTAGCTCACTGGTAATTTACAATATCATCTCCAATTTACTTATTAACACAATTTTATTCCATATAATCGTGTCATTGTGTTAACATATTAAAATCATGTCTTAACCTATCTATTTCCACACATACCAAGTTTTCATTCATTTCAACAATTCAAGCACACAACATATGGACGATTTTTTGGTCCAATTCATGACAAACCCGGATCGCTTTTAATAAATCAGGTCAGAAAGCATGTAATACCGGTCCCAGGGCGTACCCCACTCATCCACCATTTGTTCCACTTTTTGAAACCGATTTCCACGGCCATATCTAGCCTCCTACACATCAATACATGATTTATTTAATAAATTATCACCCAAACACCCAAAACAAATTCCTAAACCGTTACTGACCGTCCACCGGGTCTAAAATCCCAACACTTTGCCTCCAAGATTCGACCGATCAAACGGCCACTCACGACCTCAATCCAACACAAACATCAACAAAGCACTTAAACCAAGAATAAAACAAGTAGGATGAAACCCCTACCTCAAGGAGTTTATCGAAACTCCTTAAAACCGGAGTCCACTCGCAGCCTCACTCGCGCAGTAGCCGACTTTGCCTCTCGTCCGAAGAATTCCGACTACGTATCCCCGTAAACTTGTAGAGAGAGTCACACACTTCTCTCTAAAAATACAAATCTCAAAAACCTACTGTAAGATTTTTCCTCCTCCATGTTTTCTTTGCCTTTTCATTTCGAGAAGACAACTATTCATGTTCTGCCTCATTAATCCTTCCAAAATTACAATTATGCCCTTCTTCCCATTAGTTTGACTTTCTATCCAATGGTATCATGCCATGTGTGTCAACGCGGTCCCACCTTGAGCTCAACTTGACTGAATTTGAGCTTAACATGGCACTCGTGTGCCACTCAAAAACGCGCTTGCCGTCCCTCCACCGATACTACTCGAAAAACGTGTAAATTTCGACCGTTCCCTAATTCGACAAAATTCGATGTGGTAGCTAGATTTCAAGAGAGGATTCCAACGGTGAAGTCCGTTTCGTCATCCGAGATCTAGAAATTTTTGAATTTTTACCGAAATTACGATTTTGCCTTTTTTTAGAAAATTAGAATTTTCTGGGGTCTCACAAAAATATCTCTTAACCACCGAACATGTAGGTGAGATAGTGATGGTCTCTCTTATTTTAACCAAAGGTCTCGAGTTCGAGAACTGGGAATGCAAATGTGTTAAGTGTGGTAGAACTCATCGCCTTGCGGGTTTATCCCGCTTTGAATGGGATTAGTCCGATGTGTATAACTTAAATGTATCTTCATGTGTGCATGAGTTCGCCTCGTGACACCCTTCATACCCCGACAAAAAAAAAAAGACAAAATTTCATTGTTGCTTACATAAATACATAACATAACATATTCATTATATTAATGTAACAGACTTACAAAAGTTTATTATATGTACACATTATGCATTTTGATGAATATTACTTTTGAAGAAAATGTAGAATATCCTACATTGAATTTCGTTATAATAATAATATCATATAAAATAATAATTTTCAATTTATTAAAAAAGTATATTCTAATTTTACATAGTTTCAAGTTGTAAAATATTTTTTATCAAATTTATAAGAACGTGTATCCAAAGTATATTGGTGACTTGAAACCATAAAATGTATAAATTATTTTTATGTAACTTCAAATTACTAACATAATAATTATTTTATTATATAGAGCCATGTAATAATAAAATACTTTTTGTACATTTATATGTTATGATAAATAATATTTCAAATTATCAAAAGATAATTGAATAAAAAAAATATCAAAAGATAAAATAATGAGGAATTATTATAAACTCACTCCATCAAATAGATTAAAAATAATGAAAGGATAATTTTTCATTACTTATCCTCATAAATAATTTTATAAAAATAAAATAAAATTTGCATAAAATCAAACTCATGACTATAAAAGATTGTTTAACAACTATTTTCAAGAACAGTTATATTATTTTCTAAAATAAAAGTAAAAAAAACCATATTTAAAATATCAAAATTGTTTTTTATATTATGTTTTTTTTTTGATAAAATTATTTTATGTTCTTAAAAATAGAAAATGTTATGTTTTTAAATAACATCTGCTTATGCTAGCCTAAAAACTATTCGCTTGTTACTTTCTTGTTTGTTTCTACTGTTTTAAATGATTATTTTTACATATATATATATATATATATATATATATATATATATAAATTTATTTTAAATTTTTAAAATATTATAGGTTTTCAAACAAACTTTATTTTATAAAAATATCAAGGAACAATTTTAAATTTATTTTTAAAAAATATTTCATAATCATGTACCAGTTATAAATTCCCAAAATTTTATGAAATTATTAACTAATAGCCTTTCAACAATAGTTTTTATATTAGGACATAATTATAAGTTTTTTTTTTATAATTAAACACTTTAGTTATAATGTAATAAATTATCTTTATTAGACTCCAATCGGGACCCCTCTTCTCCTTATGCCCTACCTTTTTTGCATGATGAACACGCAATTATAAATTGTTTGTATAGGTTTTGGTCGAAATATTATTAATTTATTTTTTTTGACAGCTCCTAATTATTATTATTATTATTATTTTGAAATACAGCTCCTTAATTATTAATCTATAATATTAGTTGTTATAGATTTTTAATATTAAAAATTTTATAAGTATTTTTAGGCCTAAAAATACTTTAAAGTGTTTGGAGAAAAGGCATTCGTATAAAATTATGAAAACGTTTTAATCCTAAAAAAATTTAGAAACACTTGAGAGGTGTTTTTAAAAAAAAAAAAAAAATCACTTCCAATTTTTTAATATACCGATAATATCTACATTCCCTTTAAAAATCAAATATATTTTCATAAATTATCTAATTGTTTTCCTTCCTATTTTACATTCCTTTTAAAAATCTAATTATATTTTCTTAAAATATTCTTTGAATTTATTTATTTTGGAAAAGACTAATGTTTTTTTTAATATACCGATAATATCTTACATTCCTTTTAAAAATCAAATTATTTTCATAAATTATCTAATTATTTTCCTTCTATTACATTCATTTTAAAAATCTAATTATATTTTCTTAGAATATCTAATTATTTTTTTGGAAAATTGAATGCCTTTTTTTTAAAAATGGATATGGAAAATGTTTAATGACCGCTTGCCTTTTAAATTTTCAGAGTTCATAATCATGGTATATTTTTTCTCAATACATATTTTTGTTCTTCTTATTGTTGAAAAATATTAGGTTACCACATAGATAATAAAAAAAAAAATATTTCCTTTTATTTTAAATTTTTTGTAAATATTTTTATAAGCATATTAATAATGTCATTTTTAGTCATTTTAATGATATAAAAACGTTTTTTATACTTATGCGATATGTTAAGAAAAAACTTGAGTAGTAATTAGAACCAAATAATCTTATTTGATAACAAGTCAAATATTTAATAAAAAAAGTAAAAAAATATTTCTGATAAAATTATTTGGTTCCTCTGATTTTTTCTTATAATAATAATTTTTTCTAAATTTAGTGGAAGTGTGATAGTATGAGTAACTATAAAAGTATTGCATTGTGTCAAACACTCATTTACTTCCGACAACTTTCTCTCTCTCCAAACACCTTTGCCATAACTTGATGGCTTATGGCGATGGCGCTAAGGCCTTATGAAGTCGATAAGAGGAGGCAGAGCCCTAGAATGGGTGGTTGTCCAAGGTCGTCTATCCACTCCTTCACCATGCTTTCGAGAAGCCGCCTCCCTAAGCCTCGCTTCCTCCCGCTGATTTCTGAAAATGGTTTTATGACTCCAAGATCTCGAGGCATATCAGCATTATACAGTATGGCTCGTACACCATATTCCAGAGTTAATCCAACTACTACCATGAAGGTATGCTGGGTAAAAAATATAACCCGTCATTCTTTTACCCTCTTATTAGTGTTTCAATCTTCTTTATTTTGTTTATCCTGCAGTGCTGCATCGACACTTGATGTTTCCATGGACCATCAATAGACGCCCATTCACGGAGTAATCACACCAACCGTCAACCCGTAATACAAGCGCGATGCCTGGGCTTACTCCGACGCCACTTCAAAAATCTGCAGTCCCTTTCAGACGGAGCTCTACCCAAATGAAACACTCCGCATTAAACTCCGTCCCAAGGTACCAATATAATCACAATGATACAACAGTGGATAAAAACGTCCTCAGCCCATGCTACAATATCCTTAAAACATACCAACTATATCCACAACTCTGAGTTCAAATGTTTTACTTTATACAACATTAGCATTAAAATTAAAACAATTCTAATACATGTAACACTCATCAAAGCCACAACCCTACTTTCTTCATTAACCAATCTCTAGACGAGTCATCCCCGCACGCCCTCGTACCTGTAAAATAATATCCTCGACAGGTGAGCTAGTGCTCGCAGTGGAATCGCCCCTAAGTGGGCTACTCTCCACCCAAGTGCAAGGCAATGTTCCAAAGTAAACACACACATTCAAGCAAATGCACGATCCTACTCAATGTCTACATGACTAACTCGGGATCCCGGTCCCTCATCGACTCTCCTCACACTCGCCTAAGCCTCAGATGAATTACTGCTTTATTACCGACAACCCTCCGATGTATATATATCAATCGCTCCTCCGACGATTGATATATTATTTGTTCGTGACTACCCTCCGATGAATATCAATCGGGCCGCTCCGACGTATTTATATATTATTTGCTCAGGATCATCTCTCCTATGAATATCAATCGTCGCTCCGATGATCGATATTTTTATTTGACTACCCTCCGATAATTAATATTTTAGACTACCCTCCGAACCATTTTTCTGTGACTCATCTCACGACTAACTCCTATAATCCTGTGATGTTCCAGCAGATACTTAATGACAGACGTCAATTCCAACACGCCTAATTCACATAACATATAAACATGCATATATTTACAAAACATTCAATTCACACAATCATGTCATAAATTCCACATTTCCACATCAAAATTAGCTCCCTTGGGCTAATGATCATACACGAGTAATTTAATTTAAATCACTCGACTAAACACATATTTTCACAAAAATATATTTTCGTGACATCGTTTCGGAACGCAAAACCCTAGGTTACCGTCTCATTAAGACATTAATTTATCTGCTTCACTTCATTTAACCCGCATTTCTGGCCATTCCTACCTCATACACATAAAAGCAATACATTTTCACACAAATGCACAAACTAGGAACCCACATACCCGTGGATGGGCCAATGACCGGTCCACATGGGTTTCAAAATCCAACATCTCGATTCCAACCTTCAGTCCGATCAAACCCGCCATTCAAGGCTCCTGGCAAACTCGAAACATCAGAGAACACTTAAATAAAGCGAAACCCAAGTAGGAGAAACCCTCATCTCCTCTGAGTCTGAGGAACTCCCTAAATCTGGTACCCACGCAAGCCTCTCGCAGAGCGCCTCCTTCTGTCCCGAAGACCGCAGACCGGTTTGATTCGTCAAAATCTGTGAGAAGTGCCCTTTCTCTCTAAATTCCTCCCAAACGAAAACCCTCTGTCAATTCCCCACTGCATCTCACGTTTTTGGCTTTTGGTTTAAAGGAGAAGATGCACTATACACTATTTTGTCACTTTGTGACTTAAACTTTTCCAAACGCATCAAGTATGTCCTCATTTCCTGTATTTGATATTCTAAGACTATCTCTAATATCCATTTTCATCATTTCTCTACTCATACCACTTATGGCACATGAGTACTTGTTATATATAACTTTCGTCGCAACGAAATCGTTATACCTAAGACCGAACCGACGCCGGTAAGCGTGTCAACTCCGACTATCTCGGAATTTTACGAAATTTTACGTGCTAGCTAGATTTCGCAAGACGATTCCAACGGTGAAACCCGTTTCATCATCCGAGATCTAGAGAATAAATTTATGATTTTTAACCGAAATAACAATTTTTGTAATCAAAATTACGATTTTACCCTTTTCCCAGAAATTGAAATTTCTCGGGTCTTACATTCTTCCCTCCTTAAAAGGAATTTCATCTCGAAATTCAGGACCATTACAATCACGCACATGCATATGCAACGCGCATTCTATCATGCATGTAAACAGTCATTTAAATTTTAAATGACTAAAACACGTACCTTCATCCCTAAACAAGAAGGGATAGGTGGCCCGCATCGTGTCCTCGCGCTCCCACGTGGACTCCTCCACTCCATACCCTCCATAGTACCAACACTAGCCTCGCGCTCTAAGGCCGCAAAACTCGATCACAATCCAATATCCACAATGCACACCGGTCCCCTCCCTCGTTCCCATCCGTGTCAACCCCATCCGTCCCCAATCCACCACATGATGGATCCTGGAGTATATTTCCCGAGCATGGAGACGGAAACACCTCGTGACACCCGACACGCCGGGCGCACGCTAACCGAGACAAGAATCAGGCCTACCCTCGAGCATCTCGAAGGTCCAATAAACCCTACGATAAATTTCCCACGTCGCCGGTCGTGACCACTCCCCTCTTAGGCATCACCTTCAAGAAGACGTGATCCCCAACCTCGAACTCTAAGGGTAGACGTCGCACATCTACATAGCTCTTCTACCGGCTCTGGGCCGTGAGAAGACGTTGTAGTATCAAACTCACCTTCTCAGAGGTGTCTCTAACGATCGTGACCGCTGATTTCGAGCCTCTCCCACTCGTCCAACATAACTATGACCTACATGACTCCCATACAATGCCTCATACCGTGCCATCCGTATACCGCCTCGTAGCCGTTGTTGTGAAGCACTTCCACTAAGGGCAATGCTCTACCAACCCACTTACGATCCAGACGATGTCAGACATGCCCTTCTTAATACCCGTATAGTTCTCGACCGACCATCTATCTGCGGGTGGAACGCTGTATCACTGCCAGTCAGGCCCATAGCCTTTTGGAAACTCTTCCAAAAGTGCGTCGTAAATCTCAGGTCCCTATCCGATACTATGGATACCGGTACTCCATGTAGCCAGACTATCTCTCAAATATACACCCATAGAATCTCCGCTGCGAAGGTCATCCGCACTCGCTAGAAATGTGTCAAAATTTCAGAGCTACCACTATCACCCATATCGCTGGGTCACCCTTTCCTCGCTGCGCCCATGGCAAGTGGGCCTGAAGGCAAAGTCCATCGCGGATCGGTTCCCACTTCCACTCGCCCACTCCAATGGCCGGCGTAGCCCCGTCGGCTTCTAGTGTTCAAATTCTTAACTCCGATACGTGAGACATCGTCGCACAAAGTCCCCTACGTGTCTCTTCATTCCGCTCCGCACATCGACAAGGAAGATCCTGGTACATCTTCGTGCCACCTGGATGCACGGCAAATCGAGAGTAGTAAAACTCCCTGAGAATCTCCTCTCTCAATTCGGTAAACTAGGAAACAACTACCCGTCCTCTCTATACCGGCACCACTATCCGTGTGGGTCGGTCCCACTCACCCAATTCTGACTGACCGTACCCGTCCCCATGACTATCCCCAAGGTCCCGCCACTAGACTCAATCACCTACTCAACGAGACGGCAGCCACTAAACTTCCCAAGGCACCCGAAACAAGCCACAGACTATACCCCAACCTGGTCCCACGCCCGGGAAGATCCGCCACTCCTGCCTATACTAGCCAACGCCTCCTCGGTGACTTCCGACCAGTGCATCAGCTCACTACATTTGCCTTACCAGATGGTAATGCAAAGTGAAGTCATAACCCTCAGAACTCCATCCATCTACGCTAGTCTCATAACAGGTCCCGTCGCTAAGTGAAAATATACTCGGGACTTTTATGGTCCGAGTACACCTCGAACTCCTAGCCGATAAGTAGCGGGCTCCAAATCTTCAAGGCGAAGACCATGGCCGCTAACCCATGTCATGTGGGGTAATTCTGCTCGTGGATTCTTCAATCGACGAGAACCATAAGCTTACTACTCACCCGGATCGCATCAAACACATCCTACCCCCAGCCGAGGCATCACAATACACCGGTGTACCCCCTGTCCCGTCCGGACTATCGACGGGAGCCGAAGTAAGTCTCCTCTTCAACTCCCCGGAATGCCTCCTCGCATCTAGAAATCCGAATCAAACTTAACCTCCTTCCCAGTCAACCTTAGTCATAGTGTTGCTATCCCGAGAAATCCTCAATGAATCTCTCCTCAGACACTCCAAGCCAATCCCAAGAAACCACGTGATCTCGAAGACCGACTTCACTCTCCCAACTCATCACCGCCCTCGACCTCCTCCTCGGGTCGACCGACACTCCCGATGTCGACACCACGTGTCCCAAAAATCTCACCCGCAGTTTAACCCGCACTTACTAAACTCGCATACAACCCGATGGTCTCAACAACTCGTAAAACGATCCGCGATACTCATGCTCCCACTCGACCGGGAGTGGGACAAGATGTCATCCACTAAGACTACGACAACCGTGGATCTGGGGATAGGGTCACACCCATGCATGAGATCCATGAATGCCGCTGGTGCATTCGCCAATCCGAAGGGCGCACCGTGAAACTCAAAGTGCCCATAACGCATCCTAAACGGCGTCTTGTGGATATCTCAGATCCCTAACCTCAACCGATGGTAACCAAAGGCAGCTACTCATCTCGAAAGAGACTCGCTCCTCTCAACTAATCAAAACAAATCATCAACTTCTACGGTACCATTCTTGATCGCGAATCCCGCTCAACTGGCTCTCGTAGTCAATGCACAATGAAGGGTCTCTGGCCCTTCTTCTCGCAAACAGAACCGGAGCGCCCATGGTGAAGTGCTCTGCCTAATGAACCCTGTCTAATAAATTTCTCCTCAGACTGACTCCAGTTCCCGGAACCTCAACTAGTGCCAGACGGGTGAAGTACCAGGGTGTAACTCGATACCGAAGTCTACTACCCTCCGTGGAGGCAAATCTGTAGCTCATCCGGAAAGACATCCATACTCGCACACTACCCGAGGTAGATCTAAGTCCTGGGCCTCCTCGTCCTCTAGCAGAAGGGGCTCATAAATTAACCCACTAATCGGTCCCCCGACACCTAGACTCATATACTGTTCCTGGGCAAATGTCGCGCCTGGTCTCCCTCGAAATACCACACGAGTACCTGGGTCCCGCGTGTAGGCGGTAACCTCCCATGGCTCACAATCGATCATGACCCCCGTAAGTCAAGCCACCAATCCATCCCTGATGACATCGAATCCTAACACGTCCATGATCCTCGTGTCCACCGTGAGTAGAGTCCCCGAGGATCTCCAACTCGCAACCTCGACATATCATCCCTATTCTCGCCCTAATCCCTAGGAGAACTCACATACAACCCGGCCTCCTCCAAGGTCTCAACTCTAAGCCCATCTCTCTACGGGTCAAGGTCGCCCCAACCACGGAATCCAATCCATATCCCGTAGGCGGTCTTACAACCCTAGGGCCCGAATGGACAACTTCAGCCCATTCTCAAATCCTCCTAACTTCGCTGTCCGTGGCCACGAATCATCAACCAATCTGGCTAAATTTGTGAACCCAGCCAATTTAGTCCATCACGCTGCCGCCCCCGGTCACCTCTGTGAACCTCGAGCCTCGCATGCCCTCGCACCGGAAAATACTTACCCATGATGCCCAAACTCTGTCCATGTCATAACTTCTAAGTCTCTAGAAGTCCTAACCCATCTCCACCATACCCGAGCCTCGCCCTCTAGCTGGAATGCAGCTAACCTGATCCTGGTCGTATCGGAGGTGGTCTCCATAGCCTCCAATACGTTCTCGACCGCATAAACCACCATTCACACCATCTGGGTCTCCTTCCCCCGTGGAATGCTCTGATGGTGGTGCGCTCTAAACCTCCGCTGTTAGATTCTCCTTGGTCACCCGCGTATACCAGCTCAGCCAGTAGCTTAGCGGGGCCGCACAATCTACGTACTCTTACAAAGGCCTCACGATCAAACACCGTGGTCGGTCAAATGCCCAAGTGGTGTCACCAATGCCCCGTGGACGTTCTCTACGTCCTCGCCCTCTACTAGCCATCTACATATGTCAAATGGCAACAAGATTCATGTAATTTTCATTTCAGTCTAACTAGCAATGCACATGCCAATTACTAATAGACTTGACAACCATGAACTGACCCGTTCATTTCCCAGCAGTATGCTAATCCCAACCACTCAATTCATGTATTCCGATAAAATTCTAAGCTTTCCTATTCATTTCATTATCCAAATCCCTAAGGTCATAGTTCCTAACCTTAGCATTCCCCCTTTTCCTATACGCATTACACCAAGCATATAATTTCCTACGCAACTACCGCGCAATCACGATTTCAAATGGTAGTTAAATACATACAGTATTCTAAAGCATAAACACAGCCCCGAGACACTATTCATACACATAACTCAGTGTATACACATGGTCCTTGCATTTACAGGTAATACAAGTCAATCAATTTTGCATTTAAAATATTGTTTTCAACAAAATTTTATCTTCGAAAATTTCAATTTTTGAAAATTTTATTTTTTCGAAATTTCATAATTTAGCTTATTTTATTTTATTTTTATTTAATTTAATAAAAATTTTCTAAAATTTATTTTACAATGAACAAGAAATTATTTAGTGACTCAGGAATAGTACCGAGTCAAATCGAGTCAAAAACTGAGTCAAATCGAAAGTAGGTGCACAAGCAGCACTGGTCCCGTCCAGTACCGACCACCAAGACGCCCTTTTTTTCCTGGGTGAATATGGTGGAATCGACCGGGTCACCATCACCATATGTAGTTGGTTCATAACCTTATATACTCCCATACGTGTCACCTGGCCTCCTTTAAATGCATGACGATGTCCCACGCTCGTCGACCGCGCAAACCAAAACGTACGATGAGATCCCAACACCACCGCAAAATACCTAATACCTGACCTAAGCTGGCTAGAACTGGGGTGGAAGACCTGCTTTTTCACAAACATTCTTTGCTTGCTTTCGTTTCGCTTGCTTCGCTTTCTTGAAAAAAATGGTTTTACAATTTAAAACCATTTGCTTGTTTCGCTTGAAAATGGTTTAATTATTCAAAACCATTTACTTACTTGTTCGCTTGAAAGATGGTTTACAAATTTAAACCATTTACTTACTTTTCTAAAAATGGTTTAACTCAAAACCATTTGCTTGTTTCGTTTGAAAAAATGGTTTAATTATTCAAAACCATTTACTTATCATTAAGTTATTGGAAAGACATTCAGATTAAAACCATAAAATACCAAATACAGAAAATAATTTATAATAATAATAATAATACACTAAGATTGAAATGTAGCTTTAACACTCACCTCTCGCTTATAAACTGTTACCGCCCAATAACTTTCCCTTACTTTGCTTTTAGCCTACACACTCGACAGACAGATCACACACGCCAAGACAACTAAGCACTCCAGACACTCGTGCTACAATTAAAAATTTTTTAAAATATAGGCCCCAAATGCCATTCACAAAAGATATGGCTAGATTCTGTATCAAAGTGACTTTCCATATATTCTAAAACACTCGAAAACATTTGGGTAATACTTATCCTGACTGCTTGAATAAAATCTTGAAATTTTAACCAAAATCGTCCGAAAAATGGGCCCCACCCAAATGGACCGGTCCTCGAAAATAGTCCCAAAATTTCCTA